>JAJIBD010010878.1:0-46387 GCA_021461705.1 Cryptotis parvus
ATTTTATATTTTGTGCTTAATAAATACAAACAGCCATTTTGTCCTAGTCAAATTTCCTGTTTAAACAGTGAGCATAGTTTAAAAAAATTAATTAATATCATAAAACACTGCATTTCATCTAGAGAAGTTATTTCCATGTTCCTAACAAAATACTCCAAGAGTATAGAGACTCCTAGACCCAGTGCTAAGAACACCTCTGGTCTTCTGGCAGAAACAGCTGCCAAAGCACTTTGCCAAGCTGCCTGTACTTTCTCTTGAAGTAAGCATGTGACCAGCCTGGCTTCACTTGGATAACCCACAAAGCAACTGACTCTTTCCATTTATCTGGAACAAAACATCTCTAGATATACATTCAAGATCCTAAAAAGAGTTTGTGATGTACGTAACCTAAGAGCAGACCTGAATGTATACAGCCACAAATAAAACATACACCACAGCAGTTTGATCGTGTTGTCTACAAAGCAGTCTGGGCACCTCTCTGATGGTTTAAGATGCCTCCATAAGCACAACTTCACATCAAAAAACTTGCTTTATCTAGGTAATATGCTGAGTCTATTAGCTGGACTTCTCTCATTTAATTATTTGAGTAACCTAAACTGTCACCCACTACTATCATTTTCATTTCACAAGTAAAAGGAAGCCTCAGGAGGCTGAAGAATAGGTTTATGTTGCAGGTGAAGCAGGAAATGATGCCATTCAAGTTCCAGACCACGTGGTTTGTTTAACTGACACCTATAGACTTCTATTCTGTTCCATCTATGTGATTTTTTCCACAGTTTCACGAGTCTATTTTATTTATCTGTTTTTGTTTAGATTTTGGGCCATGCTCAGTAAGCTCCGGGTGCTATTTCTGACTCTGCACCCAAGGGTCATTGCTGGTAGGGCTTGGGGACTGTCTGTGCTTCTGGGAACTGAACTGGTGTTGGCTGCATGCAAGGCAAGTGTCTTATCCTCTGTACTATTTCTCTGGCGTTTTAAGACCCTTATGAGAGCACACCCTAGCCTTCATTTCCTACACATATTCCTATTCTATGGATAGACCAGCCTATCACAGCCTGCTCCGCGTGGCTCCTTGAGGCCACGTGGTTCATCAATAAATGCTGGATTTAGGTGACTACTAGAGTATCCCACCCGCACAGCAGAGCCTGGCAAGCTACCCATGTCATATTTGATATGCCAAATACCAGTAACAATTATAGACATCATTCTCATGACCTGATGGAATAGTTCGAGGCTCTTTATGTTCCTGGAGCAAGCAGGTGCCCTTGGGCTCTACTAGCATGAGACAGGACATATGGAGATGTTACTGGTGCCCGCTCAAGCAAATCGGTGATGAACAGGAAGACAGAGTGATACAGTGATTTCTATTCTTATAGGCAAAATAGTTGGTATGTATGAAATAAAATACTCAGTTTGAAAGGAATGGAATACTGATATATACAAAAGCATGAATGAATATCAAAAATAGTAAAAAGACATACATTAAACTATAACATTTAAGAAACCTTTTAACTAAAATTTAGAAATGTAAAGCTAGCTATAGCGATAAAGTCCAAATGCATGGCTGCCTGGATCACTGGCTAAGAGAAGAATAAATCACAAAAAAATGGATCAAGAAAAAAAAATTTTAGTGGGGATTACTATAACTTGTTCAGAACTATGATTTCATTGGTGAATACAGCTACAAGCTCCTTGAAGTTGTCTCTTTCAAAGCATATAAAGTATTATCTTTCTTATATATTATATTTGAATATATATGCTGATTATATATTATCATAACAGAATCAATTACTATATTAATTACTTCAGTAAATATGAAACTTTTTATATTTTTATAGAGGAAACTACATATTAAACTTCAGTGTTTTAAGAACATAAATATATATTTTTCTTATTTATTTAATTTGTTTTATTTGGGGAGACCACACCCAGGAGTGCTCAAGAGTCACACCCATTTTTTTGCTAAATGGGACTATGTGGTTCTGCCAACTGAACCAGAGTCAGTCATATAAGAAGCAAGCCCCTTACCCTGAACTCTCTCACCAGCCTTCAATATATAAAGTTTCCAGCCTTTATCTTTTACAGCACATAGACTAAAGTAGTCACAGTGGTATCGGTTGCCTTTTTTTTAAAATAATATTTAAAGATTCTGATAGCCCAAACCAAAAAAAATTGTTTTTGTTTAAATCATTTAAAGTTCTCAGCACAAAGGTAGAAGCCAAAAATATTCAGAAAATTACAGCTAAATATAACTCTATTCTGAAATTTGGTTTCTCAAGAGATTTTAGAGCAGACTCTTGATCACCTAGCTTGCTTGGTCATCAGACTCTTATTTTGAGCTTCTTGGTGAAACTCAAAATTTCACCAAGGAAATAATGGCATTTTCTAAACATATCTAGACTCTACTAACTCAGGACTTTGGGTGAAGTAGCACTTCAAGAAACTTTATGAACTTCTCTTGAATACTCTTTACGTTAAGAGGTATTTTAGAGTTGCAGACCTTAGAGGTGATGTTCCTTCTGAGAATTATGTTTAATTCTGAGCTTAGAACTATAGGTTTTTCTATAAAACAGGGAATAAATAAATAATGTGGCTCACAAGAGTTATCTTCTGTACATCCAACATCCTTTGTGCCCCAAGCAGACTAATGTCTTTAGCATGAAGATTACCAATGCAAATTTATAAATGATTTGCTAGTTTTCAATGAGGTACATTCAGAAATTAAGACAGTTCAGAAGGTTCTAAAACATATATATCCATATATATGTATATATAAAATACCCTTTATAGACTTATATACAGCAAACATATATGTATATATATATATATATATATATAGCGGGAGGGTACTTGCCATATATATGCAATTTACTATATATATGTATAAATTTATTATATAAGTTACATATATTTATATATAAGTTACATATATATGTAATTTAACCTGGCTATAATCTGTAGGGCCAGTTTTTCGCTGGAATTGAGTCTAGACTAGGTTCAGTGAGATGAAAAATATACTGAGTTCAGCCATGGAGAAACGAAACATGTTTCACTTTACAGTGACATTTAAAGAAAGGCTTAGTACTCCTCCACCCAGCTTTGAAAAGCATAGTTTCATAGCATCCCCGACTTCCTGGCACATGTTTTCCCACTGTGATGACAGTGAGAGTCAGAAAGAGTACTAGCCAATCAGATCAGATCTGTGACATGCCAGTCTCTCTGCAGGTGTTCAAACTGACTGTAATGTGAAACTCAGGAATCCTCCAAAAAAGAGACTTACCAAATGCTGTTTCCATTCCAATTAGTATTAGGCCGCACAACCCCAAACATGAATGTAATTCCATCAATACTCAAAATAAAGGTTATGATAATGATTATGTGTACAGAATTGATCAACTCAACTTAAAAATACAGTCTTATCTTCTCTAATCACCCTCCACCTTTTTTTTAAATTCTCATAGGATCATATTTACTTACCTTGCGCGCCAATAAAGATGGAACTCATGTACCCCCTTAAATCTTGTGGGCCGAGCAGCGAAGTGCAAATAAAGATGAGGACTATTCCAGTGTAACCTCTGAGCACCGGGTCTTAAATCTAGAGTACAATTAAATAAAACCCCAGAAACTCTGTCTCTTCCTTACTCCTGTTTTTCACAAAGTTAAGCTGACAGAGTGGGGAATTCAATGACTGTGACAGTCAGGCTGCCTCACACCACACAGGGTGCCTGGCAGGAGGCAGGCTCTGTAAACTGCCAAGAAAACCATAGGCTCAGAAATGGGAAAATTGACCCTGAGGACTTTTAAGTTAAGAGGAAAGAGTCACTGTTTGTTCTCCTCTCTTGAGTGGCACACTGGTTATGCTCAGGGCTTACTCCTGGCTCTGCCCCTCAGGAATCACTCCTGGCACCTTGGGGTACCATATGGAATGCCAAGGATCAAACCAGATTGGCATGGAAGGCAAGTGCCCTACTCACTGTACTACCACTCTAGCCTATATATATATATATATATACACACATATATGTATATATGTGTGTGTATATGTACGTATATATGTATGTATATATGTATATATTATATGTAATATATATAGTATATATCAGAGAAGTATGGCAACCATCACTAACTTCTCTGATCAACCTGTTTTCTCCTGTTTATTATGCAGAGGTTAATTTTTTTTCCTGGTTCTTTGGTTTTTATCTCTTACAGTTGGGAAAGCTCCACAGAATAGGAGGTGTATCTACCCTGAGTAGCACTGGGTCTATAGCACGGAAGTACAACACCAAGCAGTAGAACACACTTTAAAAAAAGTCTGTTGGAACAAGAAATGAATAAATTAAGTCTTCTATTTTGTATGGGGACCACACATTGCAGTGCTTGGGTGGCCATCCTGGCTTGGTGCTGGTTTGGTGATGGAGAATTGTTCCTATAGGGCTCAATGTGTCAGTATCAGAGCGTAAGTACTCATATTAGCAAGGTAAATGCTTTATTACCAAGTCTCTTGATACCTGTATTTCAAGAGGAGGAAAGAGGAGGAGGAGGAGGAGGAGGAGGAAGAGGGGGTGATGGTAGTGGTTTGAGAAGGGGAGAGGTAATCTGGGGACATCAGTGTTGGGAAGAGTGCACTGGTTGAGGGATGGGTGCTGGAACCCCAAATGGCTGAAACCCAGTAACAAAGAGTTTTGTAACTGTATATCTCATGGTAGTGTAATAAATATTTTTACAAAATTGTGGGGGGGAAATGATACAATAACTCCCTCATAATCTTGGATAAAATGATAATATAAATCAGGAATCTCACAAAGTTATTAAAATGTTTTAAAGCCACACTAGCCAATGGAAGCCCTTTTATCAACTCAAAAATTTTTTTTTCTAAAAAATTCAAGGTTGAAAAATAAAGAGAATATGTTTCATTATTCACACACACAAGAAATTTGGTAAATCAAACAGCTCTATTTTTCCTTCTCTGGGAATACCTTAACTAAAATAGATTATTCTGGGGGGCTGGAGCAATAGCACAGTGGAGAGGGCGCTTGCCTTGCATGAGGCCGACTTGGGCTCAATCCCCACATCCTATATGGTCCCCTGAGCACCGTCAGGAGTAATTCCTGAGTACAGAGCCAGGAGTAACCCCTGAGCATTGCCAGATGTGACCCAAAAAAGCAAAATACAAAAAGATTATTCTGTATTTAAATTAGCATAAATCAGAGCAAATAATTTTTGAAAACACAAGTCATGATAGAGAAGAATGGGGGGGGTCATCAGTCATGCTGAGGGGTAACTCCTGGCTCTGTGCTCAAGAATTACTTCTGGGGGGCGGAGGATAGCCCGCGGGTAGGGCGCTTGTTGCGTCGCCGCCCCCCCCCCACACCGCCAGGGTTTTTTTTTTTTTGCGGGCCGGGGGGCCCCGGCCCCTTGCTGGGTGGGGGGCCCAACAAAAAAACCCCAACGAACTAAAGGTTTGAACCATCCACCTACACTTGGAGGTGCATGGGGGACCATAGGGATGCTGGGGATGAAACTCAGTTTAACCTCAAGCAAGGCAAGCACGCTATTTGCTGTCCTATCTCCAGCCCCCAGAAGAATAAATTTCATTGCACATCCTTGGAGTCAAATCATGATCCCAAGAACATTATTACATATTGCAAGAGGGAAAAAAGACTGAGAGAATATGTTAGTCTCTGTGACAGAGTAGACGCTTCCTTAATAGGATATGTTAGTCTATGATACAGAGGAAAAGTTTCCACTGAAGCCTAACCCTTAATATGATGTGATGTGGAGGTGAGGTACTCGAGGTCTTTAAGCTGTGAGAGCAGAGCCGTCATGAACAGTGTTAGTGACTTTACTGTAGAGAGACCAGAGAGCTGTCTTTCCCTTCTACCCTGTGAGCAAGCACCTAGACAGCTACACCAAGACACCAAACCTTGATCCTCGCCAGATATCCCAATCTCCAGAATTGTAAGAAATGCATTTAGCTACCCAGCCTCTGGGACTTTGTAAAAGCAGCACAATTAAGCTGTCTATAAAGGTTTCTTCCAACATTAAGGCTAAATATTTAAGTACTTTACCAAATAAAACTTCAGCTTTAACTTCTCTAGAATGAGAATATATCAGTTGGAGAGAGTGTTTGACTGTTCAGCATTTATTGTTTATTGAGTCAGCCAGAATTTGCTGAAGAGTAGCTTCAATTATCAACCCACGCAGACCAGACAATTAATTACCTTTTCTAATAATCCCACAATGACTTTTGTTATCATGTATTTGAGTAATTTGGATCCCTCTTATTATTAAGGAATAATAACAGAGTTGGTTTCACACATTTTCATTTATTATTTATTTTGGGACTGACCCCAAAGCTTCACATCTGTAAGACACATGCTCTATTGCTGAGCTGTATACCAAGCAGAGTCAGTTTTGTAATTGTGCATTTAAGTATGACAATTAAAACAGAAGTTACATAAAATTTTCTATACTTTAAATTTTATTTTCCTCCCTTTTATCAAAAAACACCTAAAGTAGTAACAAAAGGGAGGTGTGTATATGTATATATAGGCATTTATACATATCAATATCTGTGCATAAACATATGCTTACATTATACATACATATACACTACATAATGAGGAAAAATAAGATGTAAATGTAAGAAACTTCAGGTAAAATAGATAATGCACTATGATGCAAATCATTTAAAAATGATGATACCTTCAAAGTCAACGGTTTTTCAACTAGAAGACACTTTCCTAAATACATTTGATAGATTTTGAAGTATGTGTTATACTACTCATATCAATACAGTTTATCTATTCACTTTGCCATTCGGGTGGTGGAGGAGATGGAAACACTGCAAATAGTTGCATTTCATTCTCATAATATTCCTACAGGTTTGTCTTGCCAATCTTACAGATGAGATAGGAAAAGCAAAAACAAAAAAATCTCAAAGTGACACATCTGATAAAAAGCAGTGTTGGGTTAAAAGTCAGCTCAGTCTAATTCCAAATGCCCTAAGTACCCAGACTTTGAGGAGACCTGTTGATGTGCCACACCCTGGAACCTCCAAGGTAGGAAGACACCAGGTGATGGTGGCTGGTGGGTTCCTTCCTCCTTGAGCCTCTTCATTTTCTCAGCAAAAAGTTCAAGTCAAGCCTTTAGATACATTTTTTCCCTTATACTGTAGTCAGTTCTACTTATGTAGTACTTAACACTTCATCAGGAAGTAATATTCATTACCTGAGTAAAAGGAGACAGGCATTTAGCTGAGTAGTCCTGAAATTAGTTAAGAAAATTCTGAAATAACTGAACAGGCAAACAGGTCCGTAAGTAGCAAATGAATCAGTGTAATTCAGACAGTGCAAGGAAGCAGTGGTTCACAGCAGGAATTTTGCTAACATAGCTCACATCGGGATGCACTAATGCCTTCCCCATTCCCACAGCTGGTAAAGGACAACCAGCTCATTTCAGTATTGACATTTTCAAAATGCACTGTACAATTAGATATATTCTTTCTCCTCATTCTCACTTCTCTAGATTGGGGTTTCTTTCTCATCCTTCAAATCTATTGTTCTGTTAATCTGTGCACGCCAGAATATTCTAATTTAAATCTCAGCCTGGGACATGCTATATTTTGTATCTAGCTGCAAGAGTGTGAATGCCATAAATAACATGTACTGTGCTTGTTCTCTGCTCCCAAAGAGTCTGATAAACTCATATTGAAACTATTTCAGCAATTACAAGTGACAGCTCCGAGGATGCTGCTCAACACAGCACCCAGATCAGTTCATTTTCCTGTCAGTTTTCAGAAGCCAGGCATCTGATACACGGCTCTGCAGGACGGCAGTCCTGGAAAAACCTTAGCAGGAAAGGTTCACTTGGGCTACCAAGCCTTTAGCTGACCAGCAGTTGTTAATATTCCTCAGTGTTAGCCAACTAAAGGTCAGTTCAGGTTTCAGAAGAAAAGAAGAAACTCAAAGAACAGTCTTTCAATTCCATGCCCAAGGATCTAATAAGCAAACTTGTATTAATTTTGATTAATATTATATCAGCTCAACCAGATTTACTAGAACATCAGTTTACATTTCTTTCCAGTAGTTAATTCATTTATTTACTAGTAACAGTAACTGAACATCAACTTGTTAACACAGAAACCATGTACCATGGTGAACTTTGAAGCCAGACAGCTTCAGTGTCAATTCTCTACTCTATAAAGTACAGCAATATACGCTTGTTTATATCTCTAAAATGTTCTGGGCATCAGTTTTTCCTGCTGTAATATGGGAGTAATATCCAATTCCTGGAATTGCTATGAAGAACAAATGAGAGTCTTCATTGGGTAAATTCATGCCTGACCCCAAGGGAAATATTTAATACAAAAATAAATTCCTATCTTTCCATCTCCTCTTATCAGAAGTATACGTTTTCCTGTTTTCTCAACTCCCACTGACTTTATACTATAATCAAAAATGAAAGAGGATTTTAAAGAATAAACATAGCTATTTCCCTTTAATACTTTCATAAATTGTTCAATGAGTCGAAGGCACATACAAAAGTGCACTTTTGTACAAAAGTGAAGTACATAAAAGAGTGCAAATTATGGGGAGACAGTTCACTGAAATTTCTTTTTTTTTGTTTTTTGGGTCACACCCGGCGATGCTCAGGGGTTACTCCTGGCTCTGCACTCAAGAATTACTCCTGGCGGTGCTCGGGGACCATATGGGATGCCGGGGATCGAATCCGGGCCAGCATAGGACAGCCGCTGCAAGGCAAATGCCCTACCTGCTGGGCTATCGCCCAGCCCAAGTTCACTGAATTTTCATAGTGATCACTGTCTTCCCCCTTGTTCATCGATTTGCCCGAGCAGGCACCAGTAACATCTCCATACATCCTGTCACAAGAAAGTGTAGCCCAAGGGCATCTGCTTGCTCCAGGGACAGGAAGAGCCTCAAACCATTCTTCAGGTCATGGAATTGAGGTCCATAATTGTTACTAGTTTTTGGCATATCAAATAAAACATGGGTAGCTTGCCAGGCTCTGCTGTGTAAGTGGTATACTCTCAGCAGAAGGCTCTCATCTCAAGCATTTACTGATGAAACTTAAAGGGAAAAGATCAGGTTTCCCTGATTTTAAGTTATTATTTTTAAAATATCTCTAATTTTAAAATATCTTTAATTAGACAACAAAATCCATAGGAGAACATATAGACCTTATTTTCACTACGTTACAAAGTGTAAAATGGTCAGTAAAGTTGTATTAAATATGTGAACGTTTTCCATAGGGAAGTATGTTTACTTGGTTGACTCCCACAAAGTGATGGGTCTCTAATGCAGCAATTTAACTTTAAAATTTTCATAGTGATACATGTATATAAAACCAGATCAGCAAAATATCTAGGAGG
Source organism: Cryptotis parvus (assembly GCA_021461705.1). Lineage (NCBI taxonomy): Eukaryota > Metazoa > Chordata > Mammalia > Eulipotyphla > Soricidae > Cryptotis > Cryptotis parvus. The sequence continues at coordinate 9,392 of JAJIBD010010878.1, forward strand.
CTCCAGGCCCTTCTCCCTCAGCAGCATCCTCTTTTCCGAATCTCAACTTTGTAGGTCACTTTTATCCACTTTGGAATCATTTAATACCAATATTTTAATATCAACATTTGATATCAACAATAGCAACATTTTGATATCAACAAATTCAAAAAGGCAAATGGAAAAACAGGATTTTTGCATGCGCAACTAATAAGCAAAGTTAATGGAATAGTTAATTAATAAAATAAATTTGCTATTAAACCAATTTATAATAGTATGCCATAGAAAAAGTCTAATTCTGAAATCAATTTCCATTCTCCAAACTTAAACATGCAATTCACTAATTCCTCCCTACCTCACCAATACAACCCAAAATTAAATCTTACTGTTTTCCCCTTTCACCTTAAAAGTTGTTAGTTAAAGTTCTTGGCATTCCTGGAAAACAGATTTTTTTTTTAAATTCCCTTCACATAGGTGACGAGAGCGAGTACAGCGGGCAGGGCGCTTGCCTTGCCTGCAGCCAGTCTGGGTTTGATCTCCATTACACCATGTTTCCCCTGAGCCTGACAGGAGTGATTCCTGAGCGTGAGCCAGAACTAGGTGCAGCGCACCCTGTGTGTGGCCCAAAACAAAATGAAAATTCCCATTCACTTAACTGCAGTAATTACCCAACATCATTGGAACTAGAAATGATCAATAGATCTTTCCTTCCCACCAGACAAAAATGTGTGCTCCCTACTATTTGCGCTGCTTGACAGCAAATGTTATGCATATGTTCATGGAGCTTACATTCAACAGTAGGTCACAGAACATACACAAAATTAGGAGTAGGTAATAAACATTGAGTTGTCTGTTTCCTTCTAATATTCCGCTGTGAAATGTACCCTAGTCACATCCCAGTACCAAGTAGCTTCTTTGGCAAGCCACTGCTTTATGAGGTACACAAGAGTATTAATCATTAGGGGAAAATAAATTGAAACCTCAGTGAGATAGTACCCCAATATCCCCCAGAATGACTATAACGAAAGTGGAAGATCACACAGAGGAAAGAATGTGGAAGAATTGAAAGACTCTCTAGTGGAAATGGTGCAACTGCAACAGAAAACAATTTAGTAGTTCCTCAAAGAGTCAAACATTGAATTATTAAAGTACCCAGCAATTACACAGACTAAATAGAACTGAATGGACTAACAAGAACTGATAGAAGGTGCTTAAACAAATACTCATACACATGTGACCTTCTCAAGCACAACTCCCAGCAGCCGAAGAGTAAAACAACACTAACATCAGTCAAAGAATACATGGATAAATAAAAGGTGTCACATCCATACATGGATAAATAAAATGTGGTGGGCTATTACTCAGTCTTCATAAAGAATGAAGTAGTGATATATGCTAACTGTGGAAGAACTTCCCAAACACGCCAAATCAAAGAGGACAGATACAAGGGATCACACATTATGATTTCAGTTATGTGAAGTCTCCCCAAGTGTCAAATCCATAGAGACAAAAGTCAGATTAGTTGCCACCAGGCCGAAGAAAGAAAAAGTGAAACTGGAATTTGCATTTCCAGTGGGTGTAAGCCTTTTGTTTTGGGGTAAAGAGAGAGTTTTGGAATGGGATACATGTGATGGTTCCCTTAACTGAAAATGTTTCAGACACCACTAAATGGTTAATTTTACATTACGTAATTTTTTTTCCAGATCATTTTGTTGTTCTGGTGACAAATTTAGTGTCACATATATGGCAGATGACATGTTCTCTATAGCCAAGCTGTATCATCAGGTGTTCAGGTAAAATATTGAGTACGGCGGCGAGCCGGGTAGGGCGTTTGCCTGCATGCGGCCGGCCTGTGCCGGCCTGGGTTTGATCCCCGGCATCCCATATGGTCCCCCAAGCACCGCCAGGAGTAATTCCTGAGTGCAGAGCTGTTGGAGGACAGGTTTAGCTAACCTGGGAGCTTTGTTGTTTTGCCCACTCCCAGCTTAATCTTATTTAAGTTAAGGTTCATTCTAATGAGACCTCTCTTCTATGTAAACACTGCTAGAGGGTGTGGGCAGTTACAGAAGTCACCTTGATTGAATAACTTCTGACTTATACATCTACTAAGACTTCTATGTTTTCTAGATTGGGCACAGCTCCTCTTTATACCCACTGCACCCAGCGTGGGACAGTTAGAATTTACCAGGAGACTACCACCCTGGCTACGTTGAGACTATAGGAAGACTATAGGAAGGATCATACTAGTTTGCTCTAAGCAGGCGAGTGTGACCCTTTCAATACACAAGAACAAGATACTCAGAATCACCCTGGTGCAGATAATAATAAAAAGGACCTTGTGGGTATCATCTAGATTACATGAAGCTCATGAAATTAAGATGAATTACTTTATATCAGCCCTCTCTCTCTCCAGTGTTTTACATAAGAGATAATCCGGGATTAGTCCTTGGGCTAACCTTTGTTTATACCTGCAATAGGGTGTGGCACTACACTCTGTTTAGAGTTCTTTGTTGGCATGACAACCTCCCAGATTGGATTACTTTGGTGTTTATATGGGGCTGACTTGAGGCCCCTTCACCTTTGGGCCCTTTAGCTTTCAGCTTTTGGCTCCTATGGCTTTTGGCTCCTCGACCTCAGCTTTTGGCTTCTGGCTTTTTGCTCTTTGGCCTTTTGCTCCTTGTGGGTAGGACTCAGCTCGGGTGAGATCCTCTCTCTTTGGTGGGAGACTTAGGCTCTTTTGTATGGTCTAGGTTTGGACCAGAGCTAAAGTTTGTTCATTATATTGGAGTGCTGTGGAAGAGCTTTTGTACTATTAAAAGACTTTTTTGGAACTGCACCGGACTCGTGAGTTTTCATCTGTTCCCCCGCGTCCCTCGGAGGTAGAAGAGAACCTCTGTCCTGACACTGTCGGGAACCCCCGCGGCTTCCCGACACAGAGCCAGGAGTAAACTCTGAGCATCGCTGGGTGTGACCCAGAAAGAAAAAAAAAGAATATCTTTTATTTATTTACAATAAATAAAGATATTTATTGTAGAGGGGTATAAAGAGGAAGAAGAAAATTGCTGCAACTGGTGATACAATAAAAGCTGGAAATTTCCATCGTTCCTGACATAGAGAGGTAGCAAAGAGCCGTGACTCCTGCAGCCAGGAAGGGCTTGGCACACACTGATTCAAGAAGGATAAGCACTTAAACTTGGTAAAATAAAAAAAAAGTCACCAGGTCCTCTCAGCCTCATCAGGAGGATGGGGTGTCTGGGACATCAAGCAGGCAGGAAGGGAGCTTTGAGAGCAAGGATAACAAAGGAGATGCCAAAGGGCATGCCAGGTTCTCTGTGCTTTCTACACAGAGCCCTCGTAAGAGCCCTCGCAAGGTCAGTGTCATTACCCAACAACCCAGGCACAGGAAGTAAGAAAAAATGAAATAACCTGAGTCTTACCTGTATTTCTGGGCACAGGTGGAGATGCAAAGTTTAAAAAAATGAAACAGGGGCTAGGAATTATCTCAGAGCCAGGAGTCCGTGTTGGCGTGCTCTAAGACCTGTGCCCAAACCCTGGTGATACATGAACCCTTGACCCCAAAACTTCTGTCCAAACACTGAACTGTTCAAAAGGCTAAATTTTAGGGCTCCCTGAGCACTTAGTGGGCCCTCTCACACTCCCCAAAAAGACACCCCCTAGTATTTCTATGGAACTACCCACTCCCAACTTGCCAACTTGGGTGTAATTCCTTCTTTTACTACATGGGATTCCCTCTCTCTCTCTCTCTCTCTCTCTCTCTCTCTCTCTCTCTCTCTCTCTCTCTCTCTCTCTCTCTCTCTCCTCTAATAGTTCCTAAATAAAACTGTTTCACTTGAAAAATTGTTTCATCTTAAAATTTCAAAAAAACTGTATTTCTATTAGGGCATGAAATCATCACAAAAGAAGTCAGACATGGAGAAACATCTGGCTCTATAATTAAGAGCACGAAACTACAATCAAATTATGATATCTTCAATTAAGGCCGAGCTCTTAGTATGCTTTTACACTGTTTCTTGAATTAGCCCATGAGCATGTTCAGAGCAGGGATATGTTAATTAGGGAGACTATTTCCTAGAAGAAGCCCAGTCTGCGATGCCTAATAATTAGGAATGACACAACAATTCCCTGACCCTTTAGAAACGCTTTTTAGCAAAAGCTGCCCTCAGCGATTCACAGACGGCCACATCACAATTTCTCCCACTTGTCACTTCTGCTATTGCTTTTGCAGACTGTCATGTTTATAAGTCTTCAAGAAACAGCTAGGGAGCCAAGTATCCCTCTCATCAGAATCACTGCACTCCCTCTTTCAATAACGCCTTACTCTCTGTCCTTAGGGGCACTTGAACTTCAACCAGAGCACTTCTTGGCTGAGGAGTTTAGTAGGGCAGCTCCTCACACCACAAAGTGCTGAATCTTGTCTTCAGAACCTGAATTTTGCTTGATACTTTCATCACCTAGGGGTAAGAGGGGTCAACATGAATGGCTTGCGATGGGAGGAGGGAGCTTTCTAACTTCCATTACTCTAGTTGCACGAAGAATGTGCCTGACTTTAGCATGCGTTGCTGGCTGCACTGTCTTTGCTGAGAGTCAGACCGATGGAACTTTGAACACACTTTGAGAGAAAAAATGCTTTTTGGTAGAAGTATGAATGAAACAATTAATGCAAAGAGAAGGAGTGATGGCTGCATAATGATTGCAGCAGTGGAAATAATCCAAGCAAAAAGTGCTTGCCGCAGCAGAACAGAGGAGAATAAGCATTTACCAAGTAAGTGTAAGCCTCTCTACATTATGGTAGGTGTTATTCCCATTTTACAGACCGAAAGTGAGGCTTCAAATGCTTATACACACAGCTAGTGAGCCACAACGCAAAACTTGTTAAGTCAAAAGATCTTGATCTTGAATTACACTGTAGCAAAACCTGAAAAACTCCAGAAGATCAGATCAGATTCGCCATCCTGGATAAAGTCACTGAATCCCAAATCTATCTGCTGATTGTGTCTGTTCTACTTCCTAGCTGTCTCAAAATTCCCAAAGATGCTCCATTTTTTTTCATTTTTAACTTCCACTGCCCCTGGCTTAGTCTAGACCTGGTGAGAATGGGGTTAACACTTTTTCTTTAGTCCCTATCCTATTTTAATTTCTATGTTCATCAATTTCTATTTTCTACAGTACACTTTCATTTTCCTATTTTGCTTCTTTTCTTTTTACCTCAACTTCTGCAGAGCAAGACAAGATATAAATAAATAGGCATATAAATAAAAAGGCTTCTGAGAAATGATTGACAAGCTGAATTCAGAGTAAGATTCCCAGTGGGAAAGAAGTGGAAAATGTCCGTCCAATCTGCTTATAGTTTCTATCCACAGCCAAAAATGAAGGGCGAGGGACTGAAACAAGAAGGCAGCTGATTCCCTGAGACTCAGTGAGTGCTAGGGGTGGAAAATGGAGGCTGGCGGACTACTCTGAAGACTTGGAGTGGAAGAACTGAGGTCCGATACTAAACAGTATCAAACAGAGCAGTAGCTCAACATTCTTTTTACTTACTTTGACTTCCTAAATTCATTCTCACCATACTAAGTTATTGCTAGTTGTTCGTGGTGGCGGGGTTGAGAAAATTTTGGGTGATACACTGAAAAAAGAGCTTCACCAAAGCTGATATTTGGAGAGACCATCCCTGATGAAAATCCCTCCCCACTGCTTACATTTGAGGTTAATGTCTGATTTCAAGGAGAAGTAAGAAGCAATGAAGGAGGCAGCTCACAAGACCAGACTCCTGGGGTGGGTGAGGGTGCTTATTCGCATCATATCCTGCTTCAAGGCAACCAGAGGCAAGCAAGCAATCTAAGCTCTAGCCAGGTTTGGCATGGAAGAAGTCTGTGTGCCATCTTGTGACTGTGTAGCTTACCAGTCAGGTGCCTTTTGGGAAAATTGCTTCTCTTCTGAGCCTCAGCCTTCTTCATACTACAATGGCTATAAACTAGCTATACCATCTAACTGCACACTTAAAGGATCAAATGAAATAACAGGTCAATTTGCTCCGTAAATTATTCCTAGATGAATATTATGTTCATTCCAATAAAGATTTACTGAGAAAAGTATCAGAGTATAGAATCATGATCAAATTCCAAAACCACATGTCTTTGGATTTAAATCCTAGTTTCCAATTAAAAGGAAAGTGGTTTTTGGTCTATTTTTTAAATTGATTAATTAATTAATTAATTGATTGATTTTTAGGAGCTTGCCTTGAGGGCACTTGGCTGTACTCAGGGCTTACTTCTGTCTCTATGCTCAGGGATCACTCCTGGAAGTATGCAATAGAGCCGGTTAAAAAAAAAGAGAAGGGTCGGGAACCATGTGTAGTGCGGAGTGAACCCGCATTGGCTGCATGCAATGCAAATGCCTCACCCGCGCACGCCTCCAGGCCTAAATCAGCTTTGAATTTAAAACTAGGTCACTTTCTAATTTTTTTTGTCACCAGGGCTAAGTAAACCTTGTTTGCCTCAATTTTCTTAATTTTACTATGTAATTGGGCCATCTGATAGTTTTATTACCAGGATACAATGGGCTAATTTTTTCATCTAACAAACACTGTATAATGAATGATGGAGATGTGTTTTATAAATGTACTAAGTGCAAAGATCCTACAACCGTGTCTATTCTGAGTGCTGCAGAATAAACAAAAACACATCTGTCCACAATCACACAGTCACAGAAAATTCTAGAAAATGCTAGTGTGTCCAGTGAAGCAAGTACTAGACCTGGCACTATCTTAAACTAAAATCTGAGTATTAGAAAATGAAGCATGAACTTCGTCAGAACAAAAACGGAGGTAACAACTGTGAAAAGGACTTCTGCTATTTTTTTTCTAAATTTAAAATTTCATATATTCATCCTGTGTATGTAGTTACCTAATTAATTTAAAATATCTCTCCAAGAATTGCTATGATTCATGTATGCTGGTGAAATTTCAAGCAGTTTTTCAAAATATCATGCATTTAATGAACTATTATTATGACAGCTATAGAGAAATTTCACATTGATGTTCAGGAATATTTTCTATACACGGTTTAGCAGCCCACATTCATGGAAGACAAAGAATCCAGCAAGGGGAAAAAACAGCTTTTGGATCAAACTTTTACAACAGCTCCTATTCATACGTGTGAGCTCAATAGTTTTTCTATTTGTGTTTATGTGTTTTAAGTGGAACATCAATAAAAAAGAATAACATCTTTTCCCTCTTCCCTGTTCACCCGTGTAAAGGAAGAAACCCGGTAAAAAAATACCCTTCAGCAATGCCCATGTAAATTTTGTCACTCTTGGATAATTCATTCTGTAATTAATCAAGGGTTTTATTTGAGAATGATCAGAAGTTGGCATAATCCAGTTCTGACATTCTAAAAATATTTCATGATTGAATATTTCTTTTGAAGTGAAGCAGAAAAGTTGTCCAACTAATTACCCAGCTCCAAAAATCCTCTGTTGACACAGAGGGAAACCTCTAATTACATGAGTCACTATAGTTTTACAACTGAATAAACTGTTAACTAGTTTGGAAAAATTGTCATCTAGATAATAAAGGCCATTCTGGAACTCAATGCCAAAGCACTACTGGCTTGTACCTTTTAGAGAAATGACCACTAGTAAAAAGATTGACATCTAAGAGATTAAAAGTGAAATTCAATACACATTCCCAGATCTCAATAGGCTTCTTTATCCTGATTAAAAGGAAAAAGGAATTTCCTACTCATGTCCCTTTAATTCTTGTAACCCAGGAGTGGGCCTGAACCTTTGTTCTATAACTACTGTGCTGGTATGTTATAAAAATGACCACTCCAGGGACTGGAGCAATAGCCCAGCCGGTAGGGCGTTTGCCTTGCACGCGTCTGTGCTGGCCCGGTTCGATACCGGCATCCCATATGGTCCCCGAGCACCGCCAGGAGTGATTCCTGAGTGCAGAGCCAGGAGAAACCCCTGAGCATTGCTGGGTGTGACCCAAAAAATGACCACTCCTGTGACTTGTGTGACTTGTGACACGGTTTCTATATATGTTCAACTCTTTATCACTCCTCTTCATTTTTTTTCTTAAATGTTTGCATTAATAGAACTCTCTCAATTATTTTTTGTTGTTGTTCACACTCAGCGATGTTAAGGGGTTACTCCTGGCTCTGGAATCAGGAATTACTCCTGGTGGTGCTCAGGGGACCATATGGGATGTCGAGAATCAAACCTGGGTCATCTGCGTGCAAGCCAAACCCCTTCCCAGGTATACTATGGCTCTGGTCCCAAATTCTGATTTCTTAAAGGCACAGAATGAATCTTTATATGTATTAAATATTAAGCAAACAAGTATTTCTGTCTTTATAAAGGAAAGATGACAGATACAGTAGGTTCCCTCATAACTTAAATCATCTGACTTTCTCCCCCACTGATCTCTAAGGCACCCCAATTCTCACAACTAAAGATAATGAGTATGTGAGTAGGACAGATAAGAGTCTTGCTGCATCAACTCTGCATTAACCACTTAGAACGTGGAATAATCTTAGATTTAAAAGGCTACTATTTTTTAAGTTGCTTCTTAAAAAGTTTTTTTTCCTGTTAAATTCTTCTTGAGGATCAAAATTCAAGGATTTGACTGGGAAAAGGTTATTTTTTTCAAGCTGTCCAATGAAGTACCACTTAGCCACTGAAGGGCAAAGGAGAAAAGCTACCAGACATTCTTCTAGTGGTATCCAAGCATCGTTTTTTCCCTCCTCCAAACAATGTATTTATTACCCTGTGTTACTGACCAGAAAGAAGCCCGTATTTCACAAACCTGCTATGCTCACATATATCCAGTTTACAGAAGCTGTAACTTCACAGAATCCTGGGACAGCAGCACTGAACAGATTTTACAGGCTCCCTGGTCTAACTCCCTCAATTTTCCAGTCCATAAAGATGAAGGCAAAAATAAGTGAGACATCTTGTACTAGGTCACATCACTGGCAAGTGACAGATTCTGGACTACAGCTCAATTTTGGTTTCCCAGTCCAGTGTTATTTCTCCCCACTATATTTCTTAAAATATATTTGTTTTCTTTCCAAATCTGTTCAAACATCTTCTGCTTAGGTCATGAAATATCTGCAGGAAGTTGACTTTGCAAAGCCAATGGGCAAATACCAAAAGACAGGGCCAGCCCATTTCAAACAGTTTGAGATGATCTGAGTGTCAAGAGGCAAGACAAGGGCAGGCAACACTGAATCAAAGGATTCCAAAGAGTAGGTACTGAGACCTCGGTTCAGTGAAATGACAGGCTTCGCTCACCCAGCAGAAAAGGCTCTACAGGACCCTGTGCTTGACAGACCAAATATTTGCCCATTAACACTTTCAGTGTAGTTACTTTAATGGCAGATATAAATGTGATCTGAACATTAGAGTCTCGGGTTTTAAAGAGTTCAAAACTTTCCAAGTACAGCGATAATATTTTAAACAATCTATTTCAATCACGGACTTCTGCTTCTCACAAGGTTAAGAGAAAAAATCTCTGCTATGCTGAATATTTTGTCCCTAACTTGAAGGATTTTAAATCAAAACTTAGAAATTCATTGTTCAAAACAGTTGTTACAAACCAGGTGAACACCTTTGTAATTGAGTTTCATGGTGGTATAAAAAAATTAAAAAAAACCGTAACAAACCTGATGAAAATAAAGACTGGAGGTTTTATTTAAAAAAAATTTAAAAAGCAGGCCGACACCAGCCATGACAACCAAAAGAAATACCTCCCATGGAACCCAACAATAAAGTTAAAAAACTCAGTTAAAACAAAAAAGTTAAAAATATAAAAAAAAAAAATATAAATTTTTAAAAATAAAATAAAATAATAAAACACCATAAATTTTTTACCACCCATTATATTTTTCAGAATTTCGAAGATTAGCTCTAATCCACATGTGAAGTCACCTCAACGAGAAGATCGCATTAACAAAAATTCATAAGAGAACAATAAACGGTAAAGTCACCAGAAGAAATATTTTTCTAAACCAGCTACAGGAGCCATGACTGACAGACGGGAGAGCCCTCAGACACCAAACAGAGGGAAGAAGGCTCTCTGGGATGGGTCGAGCTGGAACGATATGCAAAACAGGATTGAAAGTGTCTTAAACCACCTCAATAAATAGGCTTAATTTAAAAAACAGTTGTTAGGTTTCTATCTTAGCTCTCTTAAAGTCTACTTTAGTAACATTTTAAAATATGCAACCTAAGGCCAGTACATGCTACAAAGGGAAAGGTGTCTTGTACACGACAGACCCAGGTTTCACACCCAGGATCCTATGTGGTCACTTGAACACCACCAGGAGTTATTTCAGAATTCAGACCCAGGAGAACTTCCAGGTGTGACTAAAAAAATAATAAATTATTCTACCTTTGTAATGAAATGGAAGACATCCCCACTGAAGATAAGAAAACAGTGGTTTTTCGATCACCAATATGTGTCCTTGTGCCCATCCACAGGTGAAAAAATACTGAAATCAAATACAGGCAAAAAGATACACATGACAACCCTTTAATATATGTTCTATAATCTGCAATCTGGAAGGGAAGGAAAAGAGAAAGAGAGAGAAAGGGAAAGAAATAAAGAACCTGCCATGGAGGCGGGCTGGGGAGGGGGAGGGAACCAGGAACATTGGTGGTGGGAGATGGGCACTGGTGGCGGGATGGGTGCTGGAACACTGTATGACCAAAACCCAAATATGAACATCTTTGTAATTGTATATTTCACGGTGGTATAATAAAATACTTATAACAAAGAAAAAAAAGAAAAATACTTAAATCAACTCATAAATAATGTCAGTTGAAAAATTATGAAATTACTACTTATCAGGTTCCTATAGGGTTACTTTTAATGGTACTGTCGAATAAAATAGCTCTACTGTTTTAATAAAATTACTAATTTACCCCTCAACACACTTAATGCTAACAAAAGAAGTGAAAGAGATTCCATAAATAAGAGGAACAATATTTTTTAAAAGATAACAAAGTCATTTAAAACTGCTAAATGGAAAGTCTGAGCACTTCTGTATATGAAGGGTGATAACAATTAAACATTGTCTTGCATAGAACTCAGCAGGCAACAAACTATGAAATTGGAGCACTGGAGAAAACACTGTTATGAAAAGAGATGAGACAGGAATGCTCAGGATAAAAAGGCTCAATTGACAGATTATTTGGTGATGCTACACTGGATTGGGCGCAGCTCTGCCGCACACCTCAGTAAGAGAGCTGAGACGAGACTGTCTCACTGAGACTCTCTGAGACTCCTCAGTAAGAGAGCTGAGACGAGACTGTCTCACTGAGACTCTCTGAGACTCCTCAGTAAGAAAGCTGAGACGAGACTGTCTCACTGAGACTCTCTGAGACTCCTCAGTAAGAGAGCTGAGATGGTCACCAGAGCTGTTCTCAAAGACAGTCCAGCAGCTCACCATCAACTGGGAACTTTCTCAAAATTCAAGCCATCAGTCCCCATTCCAGATCCAACAAAACACAATGGTCGCCTTTTTTTAAACCTTCCCAGAAAAAACTGTGCAAAGTTTGAGAATCAGTGCTTTAAAACAGCCACTAAGAAGACACAGCCAATTGTGTGATTTGCAAATGTTGTATGTAATGAACAGCTCCCGGACCTATTCTTTATAATCACCAATACTTCTCAGAATCAACTAGAGGTTGATTAGGACCAGGAGCTGTTCAATACATAGAACATTTGCAATAGCGAGGAATATGTTGTTATCAGAAATTTATAATGGAGAGTTCAGGCAGATTGCCAAATCTCCTAGTGTGTTGAGGGTCCCCCACCCCATCCCTGCCAAAACACACAAAGAATTATATCACTCAAAATGTCATCAGTGCTGATTTTAGGGAATTCATCTATAGGCAAATTAATCAGTCTCCTCAATATGTTTTAGCTCTGACATCACAGACTTAATGAAAACTGTTCCTATTCTGCAAACTCAGTCATGAAGATTCACTTTAGCATTACCAGAAACCCTTTTTGTGGAGTGCCTGAGTTTCAGAAACCTTTCAGGTTTCTGAAAGGTTACTTTTAATGATGCTACTGAATAAAACAGCTCTACTGAGATTTGGCTTTTTCATTCTGTTTTATTTGATGTCTTTTTTTTTTTTTTTTTTTTGCACATGCTGTGTTGGTCAGGAATTGCAGAAAGCAAGCATTTGGAAACTTAAATCCTACCTGGTCTCTCTAATAATTCTTATGATCAACCCTGATTCTTAATTAGAAGTTTCTGAAACTTTAAAAATGATTAAGGCCCACAGTGAACAGGATACACCAATGAAAAGCCAGCAAGGCCAGCTGTCAGCAAAGCATGAACTAAACCTATACTATTAGTATTCAGATAGATACTGGAATTAGTCCCATGATCATGTAAGAAATTAGAGAATCAATTCTGCTAAAGACCCTGAAAATCCTTTGTTCTTTTTATCTAAAAAAAAAACAAAAAACACCTGTGGGGCAGAGACATAGTACAGCAAGTAAGGAATCACCTTGCATATGGCCAACCTGGTTCAATTCCCAGCACTGCATATGGTCTCCTGAATACTACCAGAAGTGATCCCTGAGCACAAGAAAGGTTAAGTCCTAATTAGTGCCAGATGTGGCAATATATATATATAGCCATATATAAAAAGAATATATATATATATATTCTTTTCATATATAATATATATATTACCATATATATATATAGTGGCAATATATGCATATTATATATCTATAAAAAGAATAAGGCAGGATGCCTCTTACCATCAACAACCCATTTAACCCCAAATCTTCAACACCCACCATTCAAAAAAAATTTGCCTACAGTGGTTCATAGGAATATTTCTCAACCCAGGTGTTTGAAGATCCAGGTTGAAACATTTGGTTAATTAACATCATGCTGTAAACACTCAAAATTTTTTCAGCGGCCACTAGAATAGAACAAAACTCCCCTAAACAAAAACTGAGGGAAAATACAAACAAATGGTGGTATTCTATAAATATATATGTACATATATATGATTTTAGCAACATTAAGCAGTAAGAGCTTTCTTGAATTAATACTTGTTCCTGAAAACACTTTAAAAAAGAATTACACTGAGTTTGAGTAAAGACTTGAAGGTTACACATATTTTTAAAGAATACAGCTCTGTGCTGGGATGCCAAATCATTAGCACTTTTCTTAAAAAAGAAAAAAAAACTGTGGTAAAAGCACTGCAGAGCCCCCAAAGTGGCAATTTTAGAAATAGCTAAAGAAATGGCTGTTTTTCGATCAAGAACCAAAAAACACCCAGCCCAGCTTTGGGAGTGCCGTGCTCTCAGCTGCAGTTCTCTGTGCACTCGGCTCTCTGCCTCCTCCCCTTCCCTGGCCTCACCCAAGGCCCCAGTTTAACTACTATATTGTAATTTTATAAAGACCCATTTTGTGCCCTTTTTCCCAATCACTTTTATTAAAACTTCACTTCTTTGGAAAGGGGCCTGGGGTGGTTCTGTCAGAATTAATTTATTTAAAAGTATGAAAGCTTGCTTTAAAAAATGTAGTTTTCTTAGTTTTTGAAGCAGAAGTCAGAGTGAGGTTCAGTTTTGAAAACGCTTCCCTCCCTGCCCCCAGACCTGACGTGGGTGGAGAGCAGGGAAGCAGCGTGGTGAGCCCTGCTAGGCTCCAGGTGATATGTCTGCCCAGCTGCTCTCACGCCACTGAGGATAAGAGCCCACAGAGCCTGCAGGAAAGATGAATCTGTCCACAAAATCTGGTGATTCTGGTCCTAAAAATGCCTCACTTATAACAGGATTGACTAGGAAAGGACTATGGACAGCACTTTTTTCTTACTCAGAACTCTCCCAGGAAAAATAACTCATCCTATTAGTATAGAGCCTCTGAGCTTGTGAATAACACCTTAAGAAATAAACCAAAAGGTTTTCCTCACTGCATTTGAACTATTCAAAAGGACACAAAATCTCCTTAAGAGAACGTGGAATCAATAACTCGAAAAGGATGCAGGGAATTTCATTTAAGATGTGAAATATACGCAGCTTCTGTTTATTTGGGTCCCATCTCTGGACCTTCTGGGAAAGTTATAGAAATCGGTTCAGCAAACATCTCCCCATGCTGCCGTCTTCTCTTAGTAATTTATCATTGCTCGGCTTTTCCTCATTCTCTTCTTTGGTTTTCAATTCCCTTATGTCCTTGACTTGGAACTTAACCCACTTGCATCTTTTCCTCAACTGCAGTCACAACTGAATAAACTCTCTTCACACTTTGGTGTGCTTGTTATGGGTGTCTCTGATAGGAATCCCTATGTACAGTATCTGTAGAAGCAGCAAAACCTGGCACCTGGTGCATCCAGAATCACCTCAGCCAGCTGGTGTCACCAACACTGGAAGGCAGCACAGCCGAGAATACAAGAAAGCGCTGAGAAGCAAAGCAACAGTAACACAAACGTTAAAAAGTAGTGCAAAGAGCACAGTCAGCGCACTAGAGCAAACTAAAGAATACCCATCAGTATCCCAGAGAAGCCAGGACTGTGGGCTGTACTAAAGGAGGAAGAGAAGGGAGAGATCTTTTGAAAGAGAGGATGGTGATTTACAACATAATGTCAAGTCCTGGCTGCACTCAGGTATCTCACCTGGTGGCTCAGAAGACCACATGTGGTGTAGGATTTGAATCCAGGTTGGCTGCATAGAAGGCAAACACCCTCCCAGATGTACTATCACTCCACCCCAAAATTAAAACAATTTTTATGAGGAGTAGTCTCTTCTTCCAGAAAGTTAAAACTGACCAACTCATTTACATGTGGGGATAATATTTTATTATATCTTATTATCACCCCATGATGTTCTGCCCTCGAGGTGTTGCAGTGCCCAGCTGCATCGGCAGGTGGCAGACAGAAGACATGCTTGTCTATACCCAAGGCTCTGCCCCATGGGCCCTGGATGGTTGATGGTCTGACACAGAAAAAGACTGGGCCCCCTGAGATGTATCCAGAGCCACGGCAGAGCCTGGCAAGCTACCCATGCTGTATTCAATATACCAATAACTGTAACAATAATGGACCTCATTCCTAATGAATGGAGACTTTACTGGCGCCCACTCGAGCAAATTGATGAACAATGGGAAGACAAGGGACAAGTGATCACCCCATGGCCAGGCTGGTTCTGGATCAGGTGCACATCTGCTACCCAGTGAGACACGTTTGAGCCATTGCCACATTGTACATGGTGGACTGGACATGAGTTGTCACCCTCAGACAGACTATGGACACATCTGACAGAGTCACTGTTCACAACACAAGAATTAGAGATAGAACATTGCTTGAAAAGAAAGCAAACAGTGGACTAATCAGATATCTCAAAGACTGGATCACATACCCTGCGCTCAGGAGGCCCAGGTTTATCTCAGGCACTTCACCATCCTCTGAGCACCCAGATGAGCAATCTCTAAGGAACAAGTCAAGATCACCACCCCAGCACCACCAACCCAGCACCCCTAAGAGGGGGCCCAAATACCCCTCTTAGGGAACACTGATATCTGCTATACAAATACAGATTCACTTCTAAATTTTTCTAGACAATGTCTTCAAAGATCTGTAGGATTAGAAAAGGCATAACAAATCACTACAGAGCCAAAATGCCATGGATGAGACAAAAGTTTTGACTAAATGAAAAATATGGATAAGGGAGCATTTTTTTTAGGAAGTGATGAGATGGTAAACAAACAACAAAAGTCTATGGTCAGCTCTAGGGGGGTTGAAACAAAACATGTTGAACCTGTCCCTAGTCAGTTAGGGTAGCAAGAGGACCTACTATAGCTAATAGCTACTACAGTAGTGGCCAGTGGCGAGAGTTAGTGGAGATTTTCCAGTTTCAAGGTTATGGCCGTTTCTTAATTCAATTGTGCGCTTCTAGGGTCATTTTTATTTTATTACCACCTGCTTCCTTATAATTTAACGTATTACTTGAAGAAGCACACTTGCTAATGAAATAAAAACAATACATACACTGGAATTTATACATTTAGTATCACTAGAAAACGGCTTGAAAATGAAGTCTGGGGGATGTTCTGAATATAAAAACATTTTTTATGAAGTTATAACAACTTGGACAAAAGAAATTCTGATTCTAACAGCCAAGCCCTGGAAAAACATTAGACAACAGGCTTAAGGTGAAATTAAACATTGCCTCAGAAACATAGTCTGGATATTACAAGTCCTTGTCACAGAAATTATGAATGTTCAATCCCTGTCAGAATTCTTTAATTGTGGAAAATAGAAAATGTGCCAAAATCTTGGGAGCTGGCAAATATCATTCAATGGCTCACACTAAAAGATGAATTCTAAAACTAAATAGAGGCTACCTTGAGAGATGTGGGAGAAAATTAGAAATGAAAAGGAAATGTTCTGAAGAAGTCAGGAAAAGGAAACACAATCACCAGGAGGTAGCACAATTTTACTCATCACTGGTCCTGTCCAAGCACATTATTTTCTCTCATTGTAACAAAACATTCACTTTGTCAACGTTTTCACAAGGTCCATTATATTTTTATCAATTAGGAGGAGTCATGGGAACCTTATTATAATCCTTTCTTAAAATTGATGTCCGCTTTGAGTTGTCTAGAAGCTTATTGCACAATGCTGTGCTTGACCTGCCCTGCTGAACACTTTCATACAACTTTGGGTAAAGGCAGTTAAGGATATCTGCATCAAAGCTTCAGCTTAACGGTGCTGAAAAAGCGTAAATGCAAGGTATGGCACAATATGGATCCAAAACGAGTTTTAATTGGCATAAGAAATCAGTAAGATCCAGTAATGGCGATTTCTCCACATTTCTGTTTCCAAACAAGAAGCTACATAAGTAGAGACAGGGCAATACCTGACACCAAATGAAGAATGACTGAATCAACTGTGTATGATCACGTGACAAGTCGAGATGGAGGAACACAGCAGCATTCTTTTGAAATTAGGGAAAGGTTGTCATATGGAAAAGATGGACATCTACGCATGTCCAATGGACAAAATTAGAATTAAAGTGTGCAGGTAGTCAAAGCCCCCAAACTCACTAATAGAAAAGTTATAGAGAGTGTCAATTTTAGAATGGGTAGTTGAATTGAAAAATTCTTTAAGTCCCTTTACACCGATGTGTCCATGCTATTACACACACACACACACACACACACACCAAACACATACTCATGCACACACACAAACACACACCATCACACGCATTAGTTGATCCTTGGACAACATGTATACTGGGGATTGATTCTACACAAACAGCTATGTATAACTTTTTACTCTCCTACAATTTAATTGTGGTTGAACTTACCAATATTTACTTATATTTCTCTTGACGCAAATTACACCATGTATGGCGTATGTATATACATTATGTATATATAAATATACTTATGTATGTATGTATGTATACATTGTGTATGTATGCATACACTGTGGGAAACTAACATTTTGATAGACTTGTGTTTATTTTTTATCAAAACTAGAAATATATTACACTATTATACACATATATAAATAAGTCTTTGTCTTAAGTTTTTGATATTCAATGATTACCTATAAAACTTTGAGCTATTTCAAATTGTGCACAACTACAAAATGTTTTTCACTATATTGTGAGGGGGAAAATCTATGTATAAGTGAACCTATACAGTTCAAGCTCTCCCATGTTGTTCAAAACTTAATTGTTCATTTGAGTTATGTAACTGAGTTCAAATTATATCACTTCAGCCATCTCAGTAGCTTTCCGTTGAGACTGGAGACACAGTCACAAGAGGTAGAATACCTCCTAGCCATGTTTGAGGCCCTGGGTTCAGTCCTGGGCATTATGTGATCCCCAAGCACAGCCCTGAGGTTCCTCAAGCACCACAGGGCATAAGCATTAAGCAGTGTGATCTGTACAACAAGGCTAGGCATTGACAAGAATGATGCCTACTTTTTTAAAAAGTGGCATTATTCACCAGCTAAATTATCAATGCCTGCCTTACTATTTAAAAAACCTTTTACTTTTCGTCAGCTTTAGCTTTAGGCAGTTTATTTTCATGGGTATTTACTGAGTCCACCATAATCTGGTACTATGCTGGAAATAAGAGCTATAAAAATAACTAATGCACGGTCCCTGGCCTCCAGAAACTCATAATCTAAAGAAAAAGGAATTTTGATAATGCTGTCAACATGAAGAGAGACAGAATGCACTGACAGTCACGGCAGAGGCACAGAAGAGATGGCCCTCGCTAACCCACAGAGGCTTTATGGAAGACGTGGGATTGCGACTCTGCGCTCCCTTCCAGATGGCTCTCTACACTCCACTTGTGTAGAAAAGTTAACTCCGAGTAGTTTAGACCAGTGGTTTCAACCACTGCCTCCATGGACTGATGCCAGTGTGTGGGTGCACAAAGGTTGAAAATCACTGGTCTACCACCTTGGTTGTAATGTCCAGTATGGGAATCAGTATACAGGACAGGTGCCAGTCCACAGGTATAAAGAAAACTAAAGAATGCGGGGCTGGAACAATAGCCCAGCGGGTAAGGCGTTTGCCTTGCGTGGTCGCCCTGTGCAAGCCGGGTTCGATCCCTGGCATTCCATATGGTCCCCGAGCACTGCCAGGAAGTAATTCCTGAGTGCAGAGCCAGGAGTAAGCCCTGAGCGTCGCCGGGTGTGACCCCCAAAAAAAAAGAATGTTGTTTTATTGTTTTATTCAAGGCCAAATAATACTTATAAGATGAACTTGAGGGTTATAAGCAGGATCCTATTCCCCAGCCTTAGACACTTGATTTATTAAATAATTTTTTATTTTATTTTTTGCTTTTTGGGCCACACCCGGCAATGCTCAGGGGTTACTCCTAGCTCTGCACTCAGGAATTACTCCTGGCAGTGCTCGGAGGGACCATATGGGATGTCAGGGATCGAACCTGAACGGCATGGGCCAGCCGAAAGTGCAAGGAAAATGCCCTACCCACTGGACTATCGCTCCAGCCCCTGATTTTGTAAATAACTTTTTGCTAAGGATCTGTCCTCTAGGGCATTTCCTATGAAAGAAAGAGGCCCAATAACATGAAAACTCTGACATCCTCTGGACCTCTTTGGTCTGGGAGTTGGTTGGCTTCATTACTTCCCCAACCAGCTGCTACTGATGTACACAGGAAGGTCTTTGTTCTCTACTTCCATCTTTTCCAGCAGTTTCCAGGTGAGAAGTCTGAGTAAGACTCAAGATTCAGGTAGTGGGATAAAGGAAACTACCTTGTTCTCTAATCTAACATATAACTATAAACTCAAAATAAAAGATACTCTTCCCCTTTTACTGAAATTTTGTGGATTCCCATTAAATGCAGTCCAATCTTAAGAGAAATGAATAGTAACATTTGAGCATCAAATTCTACTCTAACTTATTAGCAAATTCTATCAAAGGGCATGTTAGAGTTAAACCTAAATCAAGATTAAGCTGAACTATGGAAAGCAAACAGTAAGTATATTTCTCATTGAAAGTGATGTTCGTGAGGATCTAGACAAGAACACACATTTAGAATATGTAAAGGTAAAAATCAAGCTGGGAGAGGTTCACACACTATTAGGGGATTCCTGCTGAAAAGTTATTTCCCCCTCGATCTACTGAAACAGTCCACCTTAACCACTGATATTATATGGGGCTATCATATAGTCACGTCAAGGCTCAGTATGTGCATAATACAATAAAGGCCACTCACAAATAGAAAAAAATTAGCTTGCACAGTCAGACATCACTTGCTTAACCACATTATGGTATTCAACTCAATGCTTATTTTTCAATTGTGTTAAATCACTGTGACGATAACCACCTAACGGAGATGAGAAGCATCTCTTCAGAGAGTACAGGAGCAACTTAGAAGACCAAATGCAGCACATTTCTTCCAGCACTAAAGCCTTTTCCGTGGCAATCAAGGGTCTCAGTTGCAAACTTTCTCAATAACTTTCCCCTCTCAACTGCCGCCCCTGCTAGCAACTCATCTGACCACCAGATCTAGTTCATATCCTGCTCAGGACATCTGCACACAAACCTCTCAGAACCGATTTTCTGTGACTTGCAAAAATTTAGCCCTTTTGTGAAAATAAGTCACGCAGCCATTCTTATAAGAGATCTCTGGTGTGCCAATGAGTTTACTGCATGTTTTCACTTTGATATATTCCCCAGTAAGTGGCAAGAGATTCACAGACATGGGGCAGAGCTGCTACTGGCTCTCCCTGTGCCCAGCCGCTCACGAGGCGCTCAGGGAGGGATGGCGGGTTCTAGCCCTGGCCCGCCACCCCAGCAGAGCCTCACAACAAGCCAGACGACCCCCCCACTCCATGAGGACCTCCATTTTCCACATCCGGACTTCCCCCTCGTCAGAACTCTACCCAGCAGACCAGCCTATCACAGTGCGGCCCCGGCGGTTCATCAATAAATGCTGGATTTTGAGATGACTACAAGAGTATGCTACCCGCACGGCAGAGCCTGGCAAGATACCCATGTCGTATTTGATATGCCAAATACCAGTAACAATTATAGACCTCATTCCCATGACCTGATGCAATGGTTTGAGGCTCTTTATGTTCCTGGAGCAAGCAGGTGCCCTTGGGCTCTACTTGCATGAGACAGGACATATGGAGATGTTACTGGGGCCCGCTCGAGCCAATCGATGATGAACGAGAAGACAGTGATACAGTGAAGTGGCAGGAGAAGCTGAGAGAAAGAGAAAACTCCATATACCTCTGGAGACATGAGGTTCATCAGCAGGACTGCACTCAGTGCTACAGCTTGGCAGTTCAGAGTACCAGTGCCTGGGTATGTGACTGGGAATCAGTGCAGATAAACACTGACATTAATTAATTAAATTATCATATAATCATGTCCACCAGAAAACAGATACCTACCAATAACCACCTCTCCAATTAAAAACCAGATAACATATTAAGGACATTCATTCATAACTCTAGGATACAGAGAAATTCTGAGAGATGTGCTTGCTGTAATGGTTATATTGTTATACTTGATAAACTGGAATGCATCTATGTAAGCTGTGTAATTAATCACCTTCCAAAATCTTAGTTCCCCCTTCCACTGCCATGTAGGGTCCTCCTCAACTTTCCATTCTATCATACTCTTGTGCCATGATGGCTGAGAGACTAGAGCACAGCACAAAATAGGCCTTTCGGTTATCTGGCTGAGCCTACTGCTTAGCACTACAGGAGGCATCAATCTCGACTGGTCAGTGCCCATGCCCAGCCAGTTATTAAGGCCTGAGACAGTGAGACAATGGCCACTGGCCCCAGAGATGTTGGCAGGTGTGATCTGTGCAGAGTACACTAATAGTCTAACTCTATCTCTCATTCTCTTTCATGTACTTAGCCCCACTCTCAAATGTATTCACCAGAGCTATGAGCTCTGCATAAAAAATTCTCTGAGGAGTGTCTTAAGAACACAGTTTTTGTCTCAGTACAAGAGAAGCTACGCTGGGTCAGGAGTCAATTTTCTGCAAGAATTTGAATCTCCTAGTGGTGATTTTTTCAATCTCTGAATAGTAGGGGCTTCACTGAAAGTCTCTGACATCACTCTTATTAACCTGGCTGATCTTTCGCTCCACCATCAAGGACAGGGCTCCAAGTCCAAAGGAAAAGATGAGTATAAGCCTTCACACCTGCAGCTGAAATCCTAAACCTGCTGTTGGGGTCCTTGTAGTTAGGGGAGAAGTTGAAAGTTTCACAATAAACTACAAAAGATATATTTTCCTCCTGATTGAGAACAATAAACTCCTTCTACTGAAAGTAGACTCCTAGGTAAGTAATTACTACTCAAACACACGTTTCAGAGGCTCACCTGAAAGCATCCTTTGATAATCTCCTATGAGGCCTAAATTTTCCCTTTCCACTGAGCCCTGAAAGAAACTGGCTCAAAATAAAAGCAGACAATGGGCATCAAACAAATAGAACAGACTGTATTTCTCTGTTCTCACATGTGAGATATACAGCATTTAAGCAAAGCGTACAGAACTGAGCAAGATACTGCACTGCTTTCTCTTATGCCAGTAGGAAAAGCAGATAAAGAGAAGGGAAAGGCATGTGTGCAGGAAAGATACATGAGGCTGCCACTGACAAATAGTTGGACAGGTAGAAATCAGCATGATGCATTCGAAGGGGGCAAATCACTATCCTTCCCACAAGTCGTAAATCACCCTATAGTGCCTACAGTCCCCAATGTCAAATCACACCCTTCTAAAACATTTCTAAGCATATCCCTAACTCTTAATAACTGTGTGGGTCATAGAATTGGTAGGAAAAAGCAAATTGTGTTCCTAGTATTTTATTCATGTCACTCAAAGGCATAGTATGGTTGAAATAACTCGAAAACTAACATAAAAGTTTACATTTTTTTGAGGGGCAGAGAGTTTGGGCTTTCTGCTGGCTCTGTGCTCAAGGATCATTTTGGTAGTGTTCAGGGAACATATGTGATGTCATAGACTGAACCCAGATGAGCCAAGTGCAAGGCAAGTGCCTCACCTACCTCTACATCTCTCCGGCCCCACATAGCAAACATTTTTTACTAAAATTTTCATAAATTTTAGGTGTTATCAATAATTTTTTCTGGACAAGAGACTATTCACTAAATTCTCCCTTTCAATGAAATGAGCCATAACCAGCTCCTAGAACAAATGTCCCTCAAGCACAAAGACAAATTTAGAGATTATAATGCATCAGGGAGAGGCCATGTATAAAACACATCCTGCTCATTTCTAAATAGATTAGGGACTTAAATAATGGATTCATTGAGAAGATGTGCACACGTGCATATTTGCAGGCCTGCATTTGTTCTCAATTCAATTTGGGAAGTTCTTGTAGCCCCCTTTCAGAGAGTGTGGACATAAATAACAAAACCTTCCTCCTTTAAATAAAACTCAGCTACAATTACATTAAAGGATATCTTCCAAGTATGTATAAATGTTTTCAGTATAGATTTGGCATCAGACATGATTCTTGGATTAATATCATTCATTGTACTAAAAATATCCACAGCAATGTCACCATTTTAATGTGTAAGGCACATTGGTGATAAGTATACTCACTGTGCTATAAACATCACCTCTATGCTTCCAGAATATTCTTAACTTGACAGGAACACAATGTCAATAGTACTCACTCCCCATTCTCCCCTAACCACTGATCAATTACCTGTCTCTAAGCAATACCTGACTGAGAACAGTATTTATTGATTTGCCTTTTCTGGACAAGTCACATAAATTGTATCATATGACGATCATAATATTTTGGAACCAATTCCTTCACTCAGCATAGTATTTTTTAAGGTTCACTCATTAGGTTGTTGGATGATGGGTTTACCTAGCTTTGGAGCTTTGCTCTTTTCCCACTTAGAGTTTAATCTACTTACATGTTCTTAAGCCAAGGTTCATTCTAATGAGATCTATTTTCTATATAAACACTGATAGAGGGTGTGGCAGTTACAGAAGTCACCTTGACTCTGAATAACTTCTGATTTATTATACATCTACTAAGACTTCTATGTTTTCTAGATGGGGCACAGCTCCTCTTTATACCCACTGCACCCAGCGTGGGACAGTTGAGAATTTACCAGGAGACTACCACCCTGGCTACGTTGAGACGATATTTAAGATTATAGGAATGATCATACTAGTTTTCCCTCATGCAAGTGAGTGTGACCCTATCAGTATATGGAGAACAAGACACTCAAAATGACCCTGGTGCAAATAATAAATAAGAAGGACCTTGTGGGTACCATCTAGATTACATGAAGCTCATGAAATTAAGATGTATTACTTTATACCAGCCCCCTCCTCTCTCTCCAGTGTTTTACATAAGAGATAATCTCTGAAGAAGGGATTAGTCCTTGGTATAACCCTTTGTTTATACCTATAATAGGGTGTGGCACCACTCTTCTACAAACTGTTTAGGGTTCTTTTTTTTCTTTTTGTTGACAGGACACTCCCTGTCACAGATAGGATTACTTTGGTGTATATAAGGGGACTGACTTTGGCCCTTTCTCCTTTACCCCTTTTTTCCTGCTCCTTCTTTTGGGTAGGACTCCTCTCAGGTGAGATCTTCTTTGCTGTGAGACTTGGGCTCTCTTGTATGGTCTAAGTTCTGACCAGAGCTAGAGTTCTTTCATTATATTGAACTGCAGTGGTAGAGCTTTTTACTATTAAAAGCCTTTTTGGAACTGTGCTGGGCTCATGAGTTTTCATCCCTTCCCCAGCGGCCTCGGAGGTAGAAGATAACTTCTGATCTGATACTGCTGGGGACCCCAGTGGCATCCCTGACATTAGGGACTATGTCAGCATTTCCTTTCTTTTGACTAAGTAGTACTCTTATTCAGATAGAACGTTTTGCTTTCCCAGTCATCTAATGATAGATTTTTTTAGTCACCTCTTGACTGTTGTGAGTAGTCATAATATACACATTCATGTGTACATCATTGTTTGAACACTTGTTTCCTTTCCTGACTAACCTGAATGTCATATAGTTTATGTTTAACTTCTTCAGGAACTACCAAACCATGTTCTCTAGTGGGCATGCTATTTTATATTCATGTGTTGTTTTGGAACCAGTATCAGACAATATTAGCAACCAGTGCAGGAACTATGGATGGCTTCTTCATATCACTGATTCAGTTTCCTAAACACCTTCCTCAGAAACTTCTAATCACCCGAAATATATTATCTCCTTTTTCTGGTACTTAAAGTCTTCAGCTCTGTTTCATTCTTTTCTGAGAACTCACACTTTCCCTGAAATTATCTATTTATACATTTTTGTTATTAACTGTTTGATTTTCTTTTCTATAACATAAGTACATCAGAAAAGGACTATCTTTTCATCAAGATATTCCAGTGTCCAAACCAGTATTAGACACAGATCCTAATTTAGTGGATGAATGTCTATTATTTAAGTTCAAGGTTAAATCCATTTCATACAAGACAAAAATAACCAGACTTAATCCCTATACATTTTCTACTCATAAAGAAAAAACAATTTTCATTAGTAAATGGCTCAAAGCCTAAAGAACCAAAGACCATCTCACTAATGACATTATAAAGATGAAAACACACATACAAACTATGGACTACTTAGATTCCAACTGTTCAGTTAAGGTTCTGCTTTTCTTTCATGGGCAAAAAATACTGCAGCTGTCTGTGTTTTTGTTCTTGAGGTAAAAATAAAGAAACTTACTAAGCTCTCTATAAGTTTGCTTTGAGCTTTGATTTGACTTTTATTATGTTTTGCTTACCAAATAAAAGTTTCTAGGTACTTACTTTTGTGTCAAAGCAAAGAGTTTGGTTACAGGACCCTTCAAAGTTTACATAATGCTCCTCTCACTCTGTTTGGGTCTTTCTATACAATGCTAAGATTCTTGCTAGGTGAATTCAAAGTAGAAAATACACAAAGATACATCTGTTTCCTGCTGAAAACGATTGGCATCTGAGATAGGAGAGATATTACACAGATTTAAGGCCTTTCCTTGCATGTGGCCAACTCGAGTTTGATCACCAGTACTGGGCTTGCATATGATCCCCCACGTGACTCCTGAGCACAGAGCCATGAGGAAGGCCTAAGTTTACTCATAAGAAGTTGGTCCCACTCCCACAAAAAAAGGAATAAAACAAAATTAAATAGCTGACATCAATCCATCCATCACTTCTAAGTTTAAGGTACACAGCATGAAGGGTTGATTTACTTAGGTGGTGAAATGAAAAAAAGTGTGAGGGGAGGACGCAGTCTCCTTCCAAAGGTCTCTTTTAGGAGATGAGAGACTGTGGTATAAATGCAGTCATCCCAGGTTCGATCCCTAGAATCCCATATGGTCCCCTAGTTGCCAGGTGTAATCCTTGAGTGCAGAGCCAGAAGTAACCCTTGAGCATGCCCAGGGTGTCCAAAAACAAAACAGAATGTCTTTACTAACATTTTAGGGCCACGTCTATAGCAGGGGACAAGCCTGCATGCCACTATATGCAGGCAGTGTCGGTTCAATCTCCTGCACTATGAGGTCCCCCAAGCACCGCAGGCGTGGCCTTGGGAAAGAAAAAGCTTTGAACTAAGGTGCCAGTTGACTGGGTCTTGCTTGGAGTATCTCCAGGGTACCTGAATGTGCTTGGGGCCCCCCTTTATTTAAATCATTATGATGCTAACTTGATTTTGTTTCATTGATGTTTCAGGGTCACTTGGTTGTGCTCGGGGACTGCACCTAAATCACTGCATGGGGGTCACTGCCAGCAGTCCCTGAGGGAGGGATTAGTTGTTGTCAGGGATCAAGCCAGTGCTTCTGTATGCAAAGCGTGTGTTCCAGCCCACTGAGCTCTTAGCCCAACCCACATTGATTCACCCAATTACTTTCTCCTTTCTTGCCTGGTGGGAAAGTAGGCTAGGGAAAGGATGATGTGAGCCATGCTTCCTCTTTCTGACTCCCATCCTTCTGCATTTGACCAATAGTGATCCATGCAAATAGGGCCTCCTGCTTCCTAGCATATGGAGTTGTCATCCTTGACATCAATACACTTGGCAGGAGCTTCTGTTTCTCTTTCCCGGGCTATTCTGAGAAATGCAGCTACAGATGTCAAGTTTGACTAAGCACAATCTGGCTCAAATTCCTGTAAATTTCAGGTAAAACTAAATCAAAAGCCCTTCTGTGCATCCCTGTTCCCAAACTTGTTTTTGTACATCTCACTGTATCACCAATCAGCTCCCATACAGAGCTCCTTTAAGGATCTAATTCAGGATCGGGCAGTGGGGCTCCAAAATGATGAAGACAGTACTTATCTCTCAGGGGCTAATAACAGTGAGATGCAAAAAGGGTTAAAATATGCCTTACAATATAATGTATGATGTGAAACCTGAGAAAGGGGCTTGCAAGACTTTAACACAAAGATGCAACTTGAAATTCTAAGCAACAAAACAACAAAAAGAAATTCTAAGCAGCGTGTTAGTTTGTGGTGAATGTAGAAGTCTGCTGGAGGAAAAGGAAAGAAGGTGCTATAACTTTCACTGACAGGTTGTGGTAATCAGGTTCTAAGCAGAACACTTATCACACATAAGCTTTCGTTTTCCTAAGGATCAACAACAGCAAATTGGTTTATTTTCAAATACTGATCCAGCTGGTAGTTTTGTAGGGGCATGTAATGTAGCCCTCGAAATGATAGGGCTTTTTGTAACAGGATTCCTCTTTCCTTTTTGATAAAATTCCTTTTGTAGGTAAAATCAGGCAGGAAATGTACACATTTTAGATCAAGCAAGCAAGTAAATAAATCTCTCTTTCACCCTGCTTTGGTGATAGGGGAATAGGAAGAGTTAACAGAATGGCTGTGTTTAATCAACACAAACCCTGTTCAACTCCATATACAGCCTCATTCAGCTGTCATAGTCATTTAATCCCAGGTTTGGTCCTGATTCTTTGGACCAAAGTGGGTTCTGTAGAGCAACTAAAAGCAGCAAGTTATCCTGCAGCTCACAATAGTGGTTTTAAAAGACTGGCTGAGTTGGGGCGGGGGAGAGAAGTAAAGGAAAATCTTCAATTATCTGATTCTGTCCAGTTCAGAGAATCTATATTTATGAAGGAAGTAACCTTGAAGGTTTGGGAATCAGGATGTCCTTTGAGGGATTTCATTCCTATTTTACTCACATAGTATAAATTCCCTGTGGACACAGCTTCAAATATAGGATTCCCCTTTTAAGCTACTACTTTTTAAGAGTGGCTGAGATGGGCACCATCTGCTCACAGGGTTTCCTGCAAGTTTTTTTTTATTTCCATTTTCCCGTTTAGAACTAACGACTTAAAAGTGGACTAACTCCTGGAAAAGAGGACAGACATAAAGGGAATCTGACCTCAGATTCAAGGGACAACTTCTCAAGAATATCTGGATGACAAGTTCCAAGAATATCTGGATGACAAGTTCCAAGAATATCTGGATGACATGTTTCGTGAACGATAAACAATGGAACCAGATGCTGAGATCATTCTAATTCACAGGGCATCCTATCTTCCGAGATAGCTGAATATGCAGTTACACATCACCCCCTTCTTCCAAAGGCTCCACACTTGATTTAATGCTCTGCTGTCACCATCTTAGCTCTGTGGGAGGCTGAGGAGGGCTCACATCCAACTATGCTTTAGGCTTATCCCTGGCCTCTACACTCACCAGGAGAACGCCATCACTCCTGGTGGCGCATAGGAGACTATGAAGGGTGCAGGAATCAAACCTGGGCGGACCACACGCAAGATGAACCATCTGCCTGCTATTCTACCTCTTCAGCCCCATCCTAAAATTCCTAATCATTTTAGAATCAAGTTGCAATTTTTCCCTGGATCCTGAAAATTATGGAGTTGGGTCAGCCTAATTCAAACTGAATTTTTTTTTTCTGGTTGGGCCCATACCCAAGAAAAAACCTCTAATAAAGAACAATTTTTAAAAAGATACTCAGAGATAAAGGGAAGCACCTTTACATTTCCTGAGGAAAACATGAGTTCTACAGGCATGTGGGGTCTTTTTTCAGACTCATTATTTGTCCTTGACTGAAAAGCACAATGTAAAGTCATATCTCAGATGGACCAGCTCACTCTTCTTAAAATGAATGAAAATTGGAAAGAAATAAAGGTCAAACTGACTTCCTAGGGAACAGAAGAATACACCTTGAAGGAAAAAAAATAGTTTACTCAACTTCTTCAATGATACTAAAGGGACTCTTTGACACTTCCTGGCAAAGACACAATACTTTAACGCTGGTTCTTTTTCAATGGTCTTCACTAACAAAACTTCAGGAGAAGAGACCTTGATTGTAAGCCTATGCAAAAAGCACATGCCCTTTTTGCTATGAACCTTGACATCCTACAAGTAAAAAGAATAAACTATAAAGAAAATATAATACTATAAAAATAGCTATAGATGTTTATCTATTCTGGGCTAAGAAACTCAGACATTTTTCTTCTGGTACATATGCCCTTTTAAATGAATAAAACTTTTTTTTTTAAAAGTCGGTGGTTAATAAAAGAGACAAAGAATATCATCTGGTGCATGAATTGTACAGAGTCACAAACGTATCGGGTTATCAAGTTTTATTCCCAAAGTAAAGTTAAAGAAAATTATCTGGTTTTAGTTAGGCGATTGACTTCTTGGGTCACTGATTTCTCCTGTCCAGGAAATCGCCCAAAGGCTTTTGCTTTCATTCCTTTACTTTTATTCTCATATGCTGTTACTTTTCAGTCTTTGGGGCTAAGAAATTATCTTCATTTAATTGAATGTTGGTTTGTGAGTATTAATGAATATGGAAGTAGCCTAATAAATTAGACACCAATATCTCTCCTGGGATTCTGCTACTTTGGGGATCTTTTTTCTACCTACTTGTGCATATTCTCCACGTTCGGATGGTCACTGCAGAGTACTCCAATGTGCTCTATGGCATATCCCTCCGCTCTATGGCATATCCCTCCGCTCTATGGCATATCCCTCCCTCTCTACACCCCCGGCTCCAGCCAGTCTTTATCAGATCATTGTCTTGCATTTGGGAAAGTCTCATGCGCCTTCAGAGGAAACTATTAGCTTCTCTGTCTTACTCTTCTGTTCTATAATTCCTTACGAAATTGGTAAAGACCATTGGGAAATATTTGAAAGATGTGAAGTCAGGTTTGGTGGCTAGGGATCCTTGGATTTTAAACAATTTCACTAAGCTAACACACAGCTATTCTAAGTTAGCCTAAACAATATCAATTTATAGTGCACCTTGGTAGAGCCATTTTTAACTTCGTTGAACCTCAGTTTTATACCTATGAAATGGGGAGATTAACTCTTCTGCCTGCCAGCATCATTAGTATAAAGATTCATTTTAAACATGATATAAAAATGCTACGTATATGGGCCAGGAATAGCATGGTGGGTAGAGCATTTGCCCTACACCCATCTGACCTAGTTCTGATCCCTGAAAGCAAAGCCAGAAGTAAGCCCTATCATGACTTAGTGTAACTCAAAATATCCCTCCAAAATTCACTGTGTACAGTAAATAGTATAGAAGTGACACAAAATTGTATCACTATTATGCCGAGCATTTTTATAAACTTATTTACACCATTTGAATAATCTCACTAGACTTAATATATATTATGCTTACTATTCTGTTTCTAAAAACAATGTATAAGGGGAAAATAATTTTGTTAATCACTTAAAATTATTTTTAAACATTAAAAAATAAGTATTTAAAGGAAAAATCCACTTAGATCCCTTCAGGATGTATATATTTTACAATGTTCTAAGGGTACAAATATGAGACATAGCTTCTTTTCTCTTATGCTTCTTTTTATTCCCTACTAAACATAACTTTTGATTCTTTTAGTAGGGTTGGATTTGGATTTGGGGCCACGCCTAGAAATGCTCAGAGCTTTCTCTTGGCTGTGTTGTCACGGTCACTCCTAGATGTGCTCAGGGGCACACATGCAGTGCTGGGTGTGGAACTGGGCTTAGTCTTATGCAAGGAAAGTGCCTTAATCCCTCTTTTGTCTCTCTGGATCTCATATCTTCTAACTCTTACAAAATATGTCCTACTATGGCCAATTCAGACTTCTGGAAAATACTTTCAGTGGTAGATAACAAATTACATAGAATAAAGGGGAGATATGTTTGGCTAATTGAACAATGATCAAGCACATGGAAATCTATTACTATCATTCAGTACGTTTCAGTACTAATACAACTAACCACACTATTGCTTCAGTGAGATTTACAAAGCTCTTAATAATAAGCCAAAATTTATGATTTAAAAAATTAAGAAGATAAAAATCAAATTGTATTTAGAAACAAGTTCATTAAGTTAGAATCCAGATACACATGGTCATCACAGATTAATCAATCATCTTACCACTGGAACTCAACATAAAAAGTTCTAAATAAAGCAAATAATCAAGAAAATTAATTAAATGCAAATATTAGAAATATATCTATATTTCATACCTACGTAATGTAAAAAAATCAATTTAAAAGAACTACTAAGGCAAATAAGATATTACAATACCTTAGTTGGTCATGATCAGTAGCAATCACAATAAAAAATAACTTTCTAAACAACTAACATATTAAAGGCAAAGGTTTTCAGGAATGGCTAGCATGTAACTGAATGTTAAAAGAGAATATATTGCATGTATCAGATCTTGGATTCAGATGAAAATGTTCAATGGATGTGCATGGAGAGGTGTGAATGCACATCATCTGATTAGATTATAACTCTTTGCTATGCCTAATAATCAACAGTAGTACCCCTGTTAAAAGTGAAAAACATATGTGAAGATAATCATAGAACACTACTACTTTACCTCAAGATTTTAACGAAGACAAGACATAATAAACCAAAACATCAGAAACTGAATGGTAAGCTCAGTATTTATCTGTGAACTGAATGCAATTCTAATCAAAATCAAAAGATTTTTCAATGGAGCTTATCAAGTTACATCTGAAGCCCATTTAAATGAAAATATGTAATATCAAAAAGGAAAAATTGACAAAATAATAAGAGACCACGGGGCGCCACTTCTACACCGGACTTCCCTCGTCCACAACTCCACCCAGCAGACCAGACTATCACACCCCGGCCCACGCGCGCAGCAAGGTTCATCAACAAATGCTTTATTCAGAGGTGACTAAAGAGTACGCCACCCCCCGGCAAGCCTGGCAAGCTGCTCGTGTCGTATTTGATATGCCAAATACCAGTAACATTTATATTAGGTCATTCCCATGACCTAATATAATGGTTTGAGGCTCTTTATGTTCTTGGAGCAAGCAGATGCCTTGGTTCTACAAGCAGGACAGGACTATGGAGATATTACTGGTGCCCGCTCTAGCAAAGTGTGACGGAGTAGGAGAGGAAGTGAAGGAATAAGAGTGAACATTTTGTCCAGATGTCAAAACATATTTTAAAGCTATAAGACATTTGTTGTATCCCCTAAAATTCTGAAGACTTGGTAACTGACAGACCATGGAAACAGATTGAATTACCAAGTGATAGAACCAGACAAAATTAGAGTATATTTTATGCTCAAGGTAGGACATTATCTCAGAACTAAAAAGAAAGGTAGGACATTATCTCAGAACTAAAAGAAAATATATTATTTAATAATGCCAAGAAAGAGACATTTACTGAAAAAAAGAGGTTTGTACAATGAACTATACATATTTATGTAGATAGATAGATAGATAGAGAGAGAGAGAAGATAGATAGGATAGATAGATAGATAGATAGATAGATAGATAGATAGATAGATAGATAGATAGATAGATAGACAGATAGATAGACAGATAGATAGACAGATATGCTATAATAAGTAAAGAAGATTAAAATAAGGAGAAAATTACAAAATATTAAAAAATAATAGATTTTTTCCCACACTAGGACAAAAATTGACAATATTAAATTAGATAAAAAATTCACAAATAATAGAACTGAGTGAATAATTTGACTTTTTAAAATTGTTAGTGCTTTATACAGAAAATCATAAAGATATTGCTTGCATAAGATGTACATATCAGTTCAAGGTTTTTTCATGACTATTTCCCTGCAACACTAATTTTTATTTCAGAAAATATCTGTTATGGATTTGTAGAGTAGGTGAAGAAGGAGATCATTCCTCTCCTAACAATGTTTTATTCCAGATTCTCTGCTAGGAAATCTATATACATTGGTCACACATATACATGTAAACATGCCATTAACCGATATCAGAGGAAACAATTCAATCTTACTTTCATCTTCCTATATAGGGAAATGAATTCGAAACTGTGCGGCTTAAAGACCAATAGAAATAAAAAGTAACAAGAAACCATATACCATGTTAACTGGTTCCCAGTGCCCTGGTGCAGGTGGTCTGAATCCACAAGCTGACACAATGTCTGTATATGTGATTGATATACCATGAGCCATCCATCAACTGAGATTAGCACAGGGAAGCCTGAAGATGAAAAGTTGACATTGTTCCTAATCTTCAAGTTAAGGAAAATGAGTTTGAGTCTAGAAATTAAAAGAATAATAAGTAAACTGAATCCTTCCCCCCTATTGAAAGTGTTCCGGGAGAGAGCTCAGAGGATTGGAGCACATGCCTGACATGGAAGAGGCCCTGAGTGTGATTCCTGCCCAGCACAACTGGGAAGGTATTTCCTCCCTTCAAAAGAGAATGGGAATTGCTCCAAAACTTAGAAATTGAGTTCCCATTTGACCCAGCAATACCACTCCTGGGAATATACCTTAGAGGTCCAAAAATACATAGCAGAAACTACTAATCACTTCTATATTCTCTGTAGCACTATATACAATAGCCAGAATATGGAATCAACCTGAGTGCCTAAGAACAGATGACTGGATACAAAATCTATGGTACATCTACACAATGGAATACTATGCAGCTGTTAGGAAAAAAGGAAGTCATTAAATTTGTCTATAAATGGATGAACATAGAGAGTATAATGCTGAGTTAAATTAGTCAGAAGGAAAAGGACAGATATAAAATGACTGCATTCATTTTGGGGCTATAAAATATAGTATGAGACTAATGTCCAAGGCCAGGCAAAACTGAGACCAGGAGTTTTCTCAATGATTGGAATCTACCACAAGTGTGAGAGGGTCAGAGATTAGGTAAGACAGAGAAGAGAACAAGGGAACAGTGTTTCTTAATTGTTAATAAATTGAACAAGGGTAATAATTGTTGGAAATGGGGATGAATGAGGAAGGTGAAGGAGAAGGAGGAGGAAGAACAGAAGGAGGAGGAATAATAGGAGGAGGGAGAAAGAAGGGAAGGAGGAGAAGGAGACAAGGAGAAGGGAAGAAAGAGGAAGAGGAGGAAGAAAAAGAGGAAGAGGAGGAAGAGGAAGAAGAAGAAGAAAGAGGAAGGAGAAAGAGGAAAGGAGGAGGAGGAGAAAGAGGAGGAGGAGGAGGAGAAAGGAGGAGGGAGCAGCAGCAGCAGCAGAAGCAGGAGGAGGAGGAGGAGAAGGAGGAGGAGGAGGAGGAGGAGGAGGAAGAAGAAGAGAGAAGAAGAAGAAGAAGAAGAAGAAGAAGAAGAAGAAGAAGAAGAAGAAGAAGAAGAAGAAGAAGAAGAAGAAGAAGAAGAAGAAGAAGAAGACAATGACAACAATATCAACAACCACCTGTCACACAGGCAGGCTGGGTGTGGGTGGGAACACTGGTGTTGGGAAGGGTGCACTGGTGGAGGGATGGGTAATGCAATACTGTATGACTGAAACCCAAACATGAACAGCTATATAACTGTATATCTCATGGTGGTATAATAAAATATTATCAAAAATGGAGAGAGAGAATGAGTGTTGGTTTTTCTGCAGACCTATAGTTTTATTCTTCCTCCAAAATTCCTCCAGGTTGTGGAATTTGCTAACCAACATGCCTCCAGGAGCAAAAAGGTCCTATGGTTTTTCCTGACTCAGAATTGATTTTTCATAGAACTCAGCAACACAATTCAGTGGATCAGCAACACAATTCAGACAGAAATGGGGCACCGGAAGGCACTGCACAAAGGATGAGTTAAGGAAAAGGAACATAGGTTTCTTTAAGTACAATAATATTTCTTTTATTTTTTACATGGTACATTAAGCTTTTCTATTTTTTATTTTACCTTTTTAAAATCTTTTCATAACAATATCATGCAATATTAAAGTGAGAAATTTTCTGTCATTTTTCAAAATCTAATACCAAATTTGTTTGTTTTGCACGTACTCCCAACTCTTCAGCCTTAATACATTAAGTTACACAAATGTCATGTTTTACCAATTAGTAAACAAGCGACTAAAAAAAGAACTCTCTGAATTAACCTTATGAATTTCCTATGGATCAAAGGAAAAAAAATCAGAGTAGCAAAACCTAAATCTACAAATCAATGTGGCATTAATGAACTAAACTGAAAAGCACAGAATATTCCAGGTGAAAGTGTCTATTTAAGATGTTAAGAGTTTATCTGCACTGCATGTATGGATGACACTCATAAAAATTAAGTGGTTAAAACTTTGCTTCATATTTTCAGTTCTGAGGCAGTGTCACATAGTTCTAAATTCAATTAGAAAGGGTAGGGCTAAAAATCTACTTTTTAATACAGGTTAAATCAAGTATAGTCATACTTCTGTTTATTGCATTTCACAGATTGCTGGCAACCCACATCGAATAAGTCTATTGGCGCCATTTTCCATCAAAGCCTGTGCTCAATTTGTCTTTGTGTCACATTTAATTAAGGTATGCACATTATTCTTTAGACATAACATCCTTTCACATTAAATAGTTTGTTATATCTTGCGATCATAACGTCTGTATATTGTGAAACCCAAACATAGTGTTATTCTCTTTGCTGAGGTAACAGCTTTATAATTGTGTTCTGGACCCAAGACAGTATTTCCAAGGTATTTCTACATCCTCACAGAGAGCTGTTGTCCACTTATAAAAAGAGACTTCGTGTAATATAACAAATAATTTTATCTCCTTTTATATTCACTTAAAAGTATCCTAGAGAATATAAAAGTCAGGGGAATTATTTTACACTTGAGGAATTTAGAAAGGGAAACAAATGAACCAAAAAAATGTGAAGGTGCTGATTTCATGAAAGAAAAAAAACTATATTATCTATAGGGAAAAATGGCTGCATGTGAAACTCCTAATTACAGAAGTAGAAGAGATTCAAGTAGTACTTAAGTAATAAACAGTAGAGTAGTTGGGCACCTATAGGAGCCCAGTAGGGTTTCTAGAACAGTTTTGTGAGGGAAATCCTCTCAATGCCTGCATTAAATTTTCCCTGCCCTGAATACTGGTACTGGCATCATTTTTAGAACAAGGACACCGAACTAGCTACCTCATAGCTATAAACATGAATGTAGAATAAACTGATACACTTTACGGAGATGGAACTCCTACCACCAATGTTACAGCTCTATTCTCCCTGCTACTTATCCAAGCGATTGGATTACTGACAGGAAAAACTGAAAATTAAAATTTGCTTTTATCCTTAAAGCCCATCAGTGAAAGCCATCAATTTATTAACTGTTAATTGCAAGTTCACTTTGTTTTATGATACCATCATTGAACCCTATTTCTCCTTCGCCAGCTGGTGTAATATCACATGTTGTCGATAGAGGAGTTGCAAAGCATAGTTGAAGAAGGGCCTTTTCTTCCTGGTTTGAGAGTGCTTTTCTTCTTGCCTTGCGCTGCTATCGCACTGGGTTAGTCTGGTCCATAGTTTTCTTCAGCACCCCAGTAAGCATCTTCTAACTACCCTCACCCCCATCCACAGGAACAAGAGCATGTGTCTTCCTGTTCAACACTTGTGTCCAACTCACACTCAGGCAGGGCCTTCTGGTCAATTCAATCAGCCTCCATGCAAGTGACCTGATCAGACACAATTAGATGCAAACACATCCTTCGGAATATGTCAGTCTTAATTGGGCAAAGGGAGATCCATCTTACACATTTCCAGTGTTTTCCTGACAAAGTTCCCTCAGCCTCATAATCCTGCAAGTACATTCACACATCTCTTAGAATCCTCTTATATCCTTTCAGTACTTGCTTTAGGGGGCTCACAATATTTTACATTAAATTGTTCCTCTTCAAGCTTTTCACCTGACCAGACCCTGCTCAATGCACTGTCTCAACACAGTTTGCAAAAGATTGTGGATCTCCTCTATGGCAATGGTTTTCTGCCTTTCTTGCAGCCACGAAGCTGCAGCAGTGTGCAGACCAGCAGTTGAAAACCACTGCTTTACAGGAGCGAACAGAAAGAAAATGAGCAAAGATCATGGGAAACAGGGCTCCAAGAAATGTTGTTCTAAGGATGCTGGACAAAAGAGAGAAGATCAGTGAAGATTCCAGAAGAAAAGCATTCCTACAAGTAAGAACCCTGTAAGGCACAGTAATAAGAGACTGAGAGATAGTATAGTGGGGACAGTGTGCATGCAAATCTGAGTTCAATTC
>JAJIBD010010879.1:0-21975 GCA_021461705.1 Cryptotis parvus
TGTTTTGGAACCATGAAGTTCCTGAATTCTATATTTGTGACGCACTATATATTCCTTCAAAACAGAATGATAAGCTAGGTGAAATATTCTTGGTGATGAGTTCATATAATTAAATTATTTTATTAAATCCCAATGTTTTTTATTCTCACTCTAAATGTGTTGTGAATATTTTTTGTTTCTTTCTGCTTGGGCTGCACCTTGTGGTGCTCCTTGCCTTACCTGATGTACAACCTCTCTGGCCTCTGCTGTGAATTTTTACTTTTTTTTCCTTTTATTGAAGAACCATGATTTGCAATGTTATGCATAACTGGATATTAGACATGTAATGTTTCTTCGCAAATCCTACCATCACTGTATCTTCTTTCCTCCATCAGGGTTCCCTGATTCCCTCACACACCTCAACAGCCCACCCCAGTTCCTAGCCTTCCATGACAGACAAATTCTTCCATTTGGTTGTTTATATTTAAATCTCTTGTTTTCAGTGTTGATGACTTTGTAGTTTGGGATATTAAGCTAATCACTCCTTAACACCAATAACTCTGAGCCTCTTGTGCTGTGCATCCCATTGTTTCCCTTCTATTTCTTCTACCTTTCCATTGATTTCTTTACATCCCTGCCCTTGTCCCATGATTCTTATGCTCTTCCTCCCAGATTCTGCTGTAGTTTTTACCCTTTGCCTGGACCTTCCACTGAATTTTGTTTAACCTAACAAGCTCTTTAGTTTTGCCACTTATGATTACAATTTTCTCAATTATGGCCTCACATGTTCTAATAAGTGCGCCATGTGTCTTTTTAGCTCATAAAACATTCTCAGGTTGTCATGTGTCACTTGTCACTTGTCTTCCTGCTTTTTTGGTCGAGTGGGTACCACTAATGTCCCCATTCATTGGGAATGAGATCCATTATTGTTACTGTTTTGGGCATATTGAATACACCACGGGTACCTTGCCAGGCTCTGTTGTGGCTCTGAGTTCATCCTAGGGAACCCAGTCTTTTTCTATGTCAGACCATCAACCATCCAGGGTCCAAGGGGCAGAGCCCTGGGTATAGACAAGCCTGTGTCCTGTCTGCCACCTTCTGATGCAGCTGGGCACCGCAGCCACACCTGCAATACATTGAAGGGCAGGAATTCTCAAGTTGTTATCTTTAAATTCTTTATGCAAGAAATTATAGAGCTGGTTAGTACTAGATGTGTTTTCCAGGCTACTGTTTTTACTCACCAAACTTGGTAGAATTCCTAGGATACTTACTCATTGCCTGTTTTTCAGTCTGATGATTTATCTTTCTAGTTCACTGCCCATATATCCTCAGGGTACTACTTGAGAGATGCTGAGTGTTGATCTTTTCCATCTCTGCTTGAACTATCCTTTTTTTCCTGCTTGAGCTATCTTAGCCAATTTTGTTGTTGCTGTTTGGAGCTCCATGTTGCTAACTATTTGGAGTTCTAAGATTTTCAGTATCATGGGCCCACCTCTACTCTGGCTATAATTTAGAGTCCTATGATTTTTTCACTACCACACCTAGCTTTATGAGTTTTTGTAAGGAAAGGTAATTAGAGATAGGATTAAGTTAAACTTGTTACAAGATATTGTTGGAGGATGCCAAATCACCCCAGAGTCTCCAATTTCACTGCAAAAGTCCCATTAGTTTTTCCTGTGAGACATGAAGAAGGACAGTATAACACCTGGGAAAATCAAAAGGAGATCAGGTTGTTTAGGGGGTGAAGTAAGAAGCACATCCTCTAGGTTGTGTCCTGTGATCTTCTGTCGGGGAGCGCTGCTGGGTCCCCGACAGTATCAGGAAGCGAGTTCCCTTCTACCTCCAAAGCCGGGCGGGGAATGGATGAAGACTCAGGAATCCGATGCAGTTTTAAAAGGGTATATTACTATCAC
This sequence comes from Cryptotis parvus, assembly GCA_021461705.1. Classification (NCBI taxonomy): domain Eukaryota; kingdom Metazoa; phylum Chordata; class Mammalia; order Eulipotyphla; family Soricidae; genus Cryptotis; species Cryptotis parvus. The sequence continues at coordinate 1,893 of JAJIBD010010879.1, forward strand.
AGGATCCAATATACAATCCAAGAGCAGGGAAAACCTCCGGACTCTGGGTTCCCAGCTAGGCCCCAGCCAGGTGTAGGCCAAGATGGCTGCCACCACGTGTTGAGGCCCAACAGAGAATGGAGAGAACAGAGAAGCAAAATGCCAAGGGAAGCCGAAATGGCAAAAAAGGGGAAAAAAGAGAGAGATTCTTTCTTCTTACAGCTTATTTTATAGCTAGAAATCTGCCCAAACTCCCAGCCCAGCCCAGTCTGGGCTGGAGATGAAAACAGGGAAAAATAGCTCTATAGAATATAGCAACTTCAGGAGACCATCTGGTTGTTTACAAGGACCCAGAGCTAATTAAAAGCCTCCTAGCAGAGCTGAGAAAAGCTATAAGCTAAATGTAACTTCCCTGGCAGGAAGGATCAAATGCCCTCAGGTAATTTCTCCCAGCACCTCACCTAATATCTTGAGCCAAGATCTGCCTGGAATTGCCTTTATAGGGTAGAGAAGGGGGTTTCTGAGATGGCATGTCTCTGTACCAAAGACAAATACTAATGCCAGTTAAATATTTCTCCAAGCCTTCACAAGAGTCTCATCTACTTCACGGTAGTTTTATATTTTAGTTGCCTTTGAGTTATCAGGGAGCCATGCTTGCTTCGCTTGGAGGCAAACGGCATTTCTCTCTGGTCTAATTACTTAGAGATCCAACGTGGCCAGGCAAATATGCTGGTAAGATCTAGCTAGTCCCACAATGCTTGTGGTAGCATGAGAGAATATTTATACCAGCCAGTACAGAATACATGGTCAGATAAGACTGCCACATTCAGACTATCCCCCTATCTATGGAGTTGACCTGCAGGAGGCAATCCAGGGCAGATGCAGAGGCCTAGGCTTTTAGGTGTCCTGCAACAATCTTCCACGGATTTGTCAGATGAATTGGGGATGAAAAGAGCTAAATCTTAAGGAGAAGAGTTAAGCTAAGGAAATAATTATGGTGTTTCTGACCTGGGTTGGGTTAGGAAGGAGCCTCCCATTGGTTGTTTCTTTCCATGAGTCTTTCATTTGAATACTTTCCTTCTCCAAATTATTATGAATTAGATGCAGCACAATCACCTGAGATATTGCTGCAGTATGTAAATTTAGGCCCATCTCAAACATAATTAGCAATATCCATTAGTAATGCTAGCAAACCTTAAGATTTAGATACAGTGATGAAATTTTCAAAGTTTTTTGCAACATTAAGAGGAGAACAAAGTTGAGTTCCATTGAGAAACTAATTTCAAAAAATTAGAGAATATATGCACATATTTTTAGTGAAGAGTAGCCAGTGGAAAAGAAAAGCACACATATAAGAAAGGAAAGAAGATGTAAAATCCATCCTATAACTTAGGTGTTCATGTGCATATATGAAATAGATGTTACTACCTATAATATAGGTGTTCATATTCATATCTTTATTCATCATCTTATAACTATTTCTTTTCACTGTATTTTTCCATTTACAGTAAGTAGAAGGGTGAAATCTGAGTGAAATGCAGATTTCCCAAATCTCCTATTTTAGGTCATCTAAGGATTTATGCAAATTCCCTGAAACTCTGACTTTTCTTTCAATGTCCTGAAATGAGGACACTGAACAAGTGCCTGTATAAGGAATTAAAAGTTCAATGAAAAATGTTTTCTACCTTTGATGGCCCCTCATTAACATTAAGGAGATGACTATAAAGAAATAGCTATTCCGTTTGAACTCTGCCTCTATAATACTTATAATTTGGCTTTCTCCACTAATTGTAATCTTCTATCAATCCCCAGAGAGTTTCATAGGTCTGATCTAATCTGCTAATTAAGAGGTCAGCAATGGCAGGGTTTTTAGAGTGCCTGCCCAGGAAAAAAAATAGTTTAGTACAAAGTATTTTCCCTTATGTAGTCTATAAATAAATTTAATGAACAAGATATTATATGCAGTGATCCTATGGAAAAATGATGAGTGCTAGGTTATCTTTTTAAAAGTACACTTTTATGAATTTCTTTTGACATTATTGTAGTGAAAAGAGAAAGAATCTCTGTATTGAAAATTATAAAATAAGAGTTAGTATTTTAATTATGTGACTATATGTTTATTTATTTTCTTTGGAAGTTCCAGTGTTCCCATAGAATTTGGTAACACATGAAACATTCTATATAAATGAAATATTAATTCATTATTGAAAACATAGTGAATCTCTTAGAGAGTTAGGAGTTAACATATACTTCTTAGTCTAGTAGAAGGAAACCATAAATTCTTGAGTGAATGCCAGGTGCTGGGAAATTTAAACTCTCTTTAAACTGTCTTTTAAAGAATTTCTGTAAATAGTTTCTTGCAAAAGTGATTTTATTTTCTAATCCATTGCCCATCCCAGAAGCTCAGTATTGCTTCTTTTAATCTTGACTGATAATCTTGCTAGGTAGTATATTCTTGCTATTCATTGCATTGTATTTTTTGTATTATATTTCCCAATACTCTTATGACTCATAGAATCTCATTTAATAGGTCTGCTGAGAATCTTATATTCTTTCTTCTTCCTCTTATTTGCTTTTTTGGGTCACACCTGGCAGTGCTTAGGGGTTACTCCTGGCTCTACATTCAGAAATTATTCCTGGCACTGTTCAGGGGACCATATGGGATACTGGGAATAAAATCCAGGTTGGCTGTGCAAGGCAAGCACCCTCCCCGCTGTGCTATCGCTCTGGTCCCAACCCCAGGACCCTTATATTAATTCCTGCCTACCGAGAAATTTGAGTTTACAATTACAGGACTAATTTTTTCTCATCTCTGTTCCATAGCAAACATTCAGTGTTATAAGTTATTTTGCCATTCATCTCTTCTAATGTTAGTACCAAAATAATTGCTTTAATGGTGGAATTCCAACACCTGCAAGAAGGATCAGCTTACTCTAGTTAATAAAGTAGAGCTCAGTATTATCAGGGGCACTAAAAACTAAGTGCAGAGAATATTATATATGATAATTCTTTCAGTATGTTACTTAACTATTAGTATCATCAGATTACTTACATATAACTTTGAAACATGAATTCTCATTTTAACAATAGTCATTCACAGAAGGTATTATTTTAATTTAATATTTTTATTATACTACTTTGAGAGATGCAATTACAAAGATGTTCATATTTGGTTTACTTCTTATAGTGTTCCAGCCCCCATCCCTCCACCGGTGCCCATTTCCCACCACCAATGTCCCTGATTCCCTCCCCGCTCCCCTAGCCTGCCTCCATGGCAGGTTTATTATCTCTTTCTCTTTCTCTATCTCTCTCTCTTCTCACAGAAGTTATTTTTATTTACAAATAAAAAATTCAAAGCAGGGGAATAAATATTTTGCACACATTGCAAATAACAGAAAAAGGGTACTCGTGTGTAGGTTTCAATTTAGATAGTTTAGTTCCTTTCAGTCATGGATAACAAACAAGGAGTACTCCAGTATTTATAAGGATATGAAGATTTTTATAGATATATAAAAGCTTATCTATTATCATCAGACTTTTTCAGGTTCAATAGCAGTGGCTACAGGACCAAACTGACATCACCATAAATCTTAGAATCTAAATTTTAACTTCTTATATACAAATAATATCTAATGTACAAATAAAAGTGGTTGGTCCTATATTGTCTTTTTTATAAGCTCTAACTATTCATATTTATATTACCATTGCCAATATTTCTCACCTGTTCAAAACAAATCAATGAGTCAGCAGTAGAACAATGTATTCTAGAAGCAAATGTATTATCTAGCTAGATCATTCCTAGTATTCAGAGAAAAATGTGGAACAGAAAAATATCTCTATATAACAAAATATTTTAAGTTGATTATGTAAATATGTTAAGCATCTAAGTACATGTCCACATATCCATACACACATACATACATGCATATATCTGGTAAATCATATTATTTAGTGCTACACTCAAAGATACTTAGCACAATTTTATTTAAAGTACTTTATACAAGTACTGCTTATACTTATTGTACAAGTAGTATACAACATAAAATAGTCCAAATATTTGACATTAGATTTAGTTTGATAAATTATATTATACCTACAAAGTATGTTGCAATATATCTGCTATGATGTAAAGTCTGAGAAACAAGATGATTGCCATTTGTAAAAATTATTATTTAAACTTGTTTAAACACAATTCATTAATCTGGAAAGAAGAGTACCTCTTATAACCTTTATATCCTTACCTTTAGAGTGCTATAATGCTCAATTTTATAGGATTACTGAGAGAGCCAAATGAGCAAGAGTGGTAATATTGTACAGTGACTGTACCTTGAGACTCTTAACAGGAAACAGATGGCACACTCAAATTGGGTAATTGAAGATAATTTGATAAAGAACTATTTACCAAAGTGTGTCAAGGATATAAGAAGACAAAAATAAAGGTTCAGTAATGCATGAATAGTAAATGGATTTAAGAGGGCATTTTATAAAATACAGAAACAAAGAAATATGTGTAAAGAATATGTCCATAATAGATTTGACCTTTGCTAATGATGAAAACAAGGTTATAGCAAATATTGAAGTCTAGATAAATTATACAATGAACACTAATTCTATCACAGTTATTGGACTGGATATTCACGATTAGAATAATAGTACATTCGTTCTGAGAGGAGCTATTTCTTGTCATTAGGTGTTTACATAATCTTTCTTTGGTGTTCCTGCATAGAATAGGAAATAACTGAATCTCTCCCTATGTATAACTCCAACAGTCATATCAGTTTATATTGGATAACTCCTTTAGTCTTAGTCAATTCTCACAACTCTTATCTCCAAATGCAGTCCTATTGGCTGTTAGGGCTTTAATATCTAAATTTTCAAAGATCACAAACATTCACTCTGTAAACATCAGAATGAAGTACAGTATGAACAAAAATATACATCAAGTATCTATGGCATTGAGTTGAAAAAGCAATAATTATAACCACATACTGTAACCACAAGTTTTAAAGTCTTGGAAAGAATACAAGAAATAAAGGGAAAAACGAAAGTGGACTGTTCAGCGACATGTTCTACTGAGACTTAGGCTCTGGCTACTCTTAGCTTATGTGAAGAGCTCCTCTCTGGCTTTAGGATATTTCCAGAGCAGACAAAATAGGAGCTTGGGCAGAATTGGATTGATTTCATAATTTTATAGGGCATAATTTTTTTTTTTTCTTTTTGGGCACATCCGGCAATGCTCAGGGTTATTCCTGGTTCTGTGCTCAGAAATTACTCCTGGCACTGAGTGGGGACCATATGGCATGCCGGGATCAAACCCATGTCGGCCACATGCTAGGCAAATGCCCTACGCACTGGACTATTGTTCAGGCCCCAATATTGTAGATCTTGTTTGCCCCAATTCTATATTCTTGTTGCTCCCATGGGTTCCTTCAAGGGACATACATATTCCAAGAATACTTGGCCAAGAATACTTGGGCATGTTGGATCAACCATAACGTATCAGTTCTCTTAGTACAAAGAGACATGCCAGTATACCTCCGGGCAAGCTGACGTGTCTCTGATTCTAAAGACAATGCCAAAGTGAATTATTCTGATGAATTTGCCACCTTAGTGGGATCTAGAGTCTGGAATGTGCTGACTATATATTCATGGTAAGAAGTATCAATGCCATTTTCTACAAATTACATTCTGAACTGCTTTCTGGTTCAGAGATGCAGCCCCTCCCCACTCTGCTAGGGAGACTTTTATCTCAGGGTTGGGCTGGACTGGAGGGTTTTCCCTGGTTTCTATCTATAAAATAACCTCGGGGAAAGGAGAAAGGGCTTTTGGCTATTTTGGCTTTTCTTTACTCTCTGCTTCTCCTCCCCACTTCTCCATTCTCTTCCCTGTTAGGCCTTAGCACATGGTAGAGGCCATCTTGGCCTAGGGTTCTAAACCTACAGGTGGCCAGGGCCTGGCTAGGAATCCCTGGGTTTTCCTGTTACTGAATTGGATACCAGAACCTTTGAGAGTAAAGCCTTTTAAAACTGCACTGGACTCCTGAGCATTCATCAATTCCCCACTGGCTTCGGAGGAAGAAGGAACTCAATACCTGATATCGTTGGGGACCCCAATGGCTCCCTGACATTGGACTGTCAGAAAAGTTATTTCAAAGCTTTGTGAAGATGTACAACTGGGAAACATTCACAACTGATAATAAAGACCTTATTTTTTACTGTCAATCTTATTAGGTAAGAGCATATATAATGAATACATATGATGCCAAGACAAAGTGTGTCTATTCATAGTCAAGGCTGAGAACTTTGAAATTGCAAACCATCCCTAAACACCCTTGTCAAGCAAAAGGCATGAGATAATTAAAATAAGTGGAAACATATATTATATATTATATAAGCATATATGCAATATATTTATATTATAAATATTTTATATAATATAGAAAATTAAATAAAATGTATAAACTGTTTACCATTATACATAATATATAAAACGTTGAAAAGAATAAATGTGTCCATAATTTGTTTCTTTAAAAGGAAAAATAAAACAGCGGCTGGAGCCATAGCCCAGGGGGTAGGGCATTTGCCTTGCACGTGGCTGGACCATGCCGGCCTGGGTTCAATCCCCAGCATCCCATATGGTCCCCCAAGCACCGCCAGGAGTAATTCCTGAGTGAAGAGCCAGGAGAAACCCCTGAGCATCGCAGGGTGTGACTCCCCCCAAAAAAAGCAAAAAAAAAAAAGAAAAAGAAAAAAAACAGAATTGATCAACCCTTAACTACTCTAAGTAAAAAAAAATAGGAAGAAACTCAAATAAATAGCATGACATAACAGCAGAGAAATTATAACAGGTACCAATGATATGCAAAAGATCTTAAGAGATTTCAATCAACAACTTTATAACACCAAACTTAAAATTTGAGAAAGATATGTATGAATCTTGGACTTGTGAAAACTCCCATGGTTGGAAGCAGAAGAAACAGAAAAACTTAGAGACTAATCTTGAGTAAGGAAATTGAAACAGTAAGTAAAATGCTCTGTAGAAAAAAAGTCCAAGGTCCATATGGATTCACTATTTTGTACAAAAACTTCAATAAAACTATTGTGACTATACTTCTCAAGCTCTACAAATATTTTGGTGAAACAAGAATCCTCCCTAATACCTTCTATAAAGCCAAACATCAAAAACATAAAAATACATTATTAAAAATGAATATCCTTTATGATCAATGATGCAAAGGTCATTAACAAGATCCTAGTGAACTGAATCCAGCAATATATTAAAAGGGTTATACACTAGGTATAAGTGTGGTTTCATTCCCATAATTCAAGGATAGTTCAAAATTGCATGACACAGAGAAGGCTTTTGGAGAGATCTAACATTAATTATAATGAATAAAAAATCTTCCCCAAAGTAGGGGTAGATGGAATATACACCAAGACAATGATGGCCATCTACAACAACTCCACAGACAATGGTGAAAAAAATAAAATCTTTCTGCCTAAATCAGTTAAAAGGCCAGAATATCCACTGTTACCACTTTTATTCAACATAATTTTAGAAGTAACCACATCGATCAAACAAGGAAAAATATATTAAAGGATCAAACTTTAAATGAACTCTAACTATCACGATTTTCAGATGCAATGATAGTATGCAAAGTCTTAGAAATAACCAATTCAGTAAGATAATTTATACAATAAATAAATATACTGATGACAACATCAATATGCAAAAGTCATGGCAACTCTGTATTCATAAAATGAACTAGGAAAAAAAGATATTTAAAAGACAATCTATTTTGAATTTCTCTTCAAACCTGTGAAGACTGTACTCTTCATCATGTGCTTCTTTTCCTCCCCTCACATCTTTCTAAATAAATTTCAAAAATAACTTCCTTGTTTCACAAAAAACAAGAAAACGTTTTTCAAAGTGTCCCCCAAAATAAAAAAAAATCAAATAAAATCAAATAGCTAGGGCATCTCAAGGATAGTTAAAGATCTATCCAGTGAAAACTATAAATAACTGCTAAAAAAATAGAATAGAATGCCAGAAAATATAATATATGTTGTTCATGGTTGAACCTACTAAAATTGTTAAAATAATATTTCCTCACAAAGTATTGTATAAATAAAATTCAATAGCTTTACATTTTCGATGATGTTCTTAAAGACAATACAAAATCTACTAAAATTTGCATTGAAATATATATATATAATATATATAATATAGTGGTTAGCATTGAAATATAAAAATCATTAAATAACCAAAGCAATGCTAAGAAAAAATATGCAAGATATTTTGCTTTTCCCAACTTTGAAGTACACTACAAAGTTATAATAATTAAAATGGCATGGTATTGGACTAAAGATAGACCCACAGACCAATGAAATGGGAATTCTAGAGTTAACAGCCATTAATTTGGATAATTAACATATAACAAAGGAGATAGTACATAAAGTGGTACAAAGAAAATCTTATCAACAAATCACAATAGAAAAACTGGATAATCATATTTAAAAAATGAAATTGGAACCATATCTCACACCATCCAAAAGAGTGAACTCAAAGTGAACTAAAAGACATAAATATTAGATGATAATCAATAAAATACATTGAAAAATACAATAGCAGAATTCTATAGGATATTGACCAAACAAATAGTCTTCAATGGGTTCAGAATAAAGACCACAAAAGTAGCCAACTGATACTGCAAGAAATTGAAAAGCTTCTGAACAAAAGAGTCTTAAATTAAATAGAGAGATACCCTACTGGGGGCTGGAGTGATAGTACAGTGGCTAGGGGTTTGTCTTGCACACAGCAACCCAGGTTTGAGCCCTGCATCCTATATGGTTCCCTAAGCACTGTCAGGAGTAGTTTCTGAGTGCAGAGCCAGGAGTAGCAGTTGAGCATCACTGGGTGGGATGCAAAATAAAAAAATATATATATACCCTACTTAATGGAAGAAAATATTCACACACCCTACATCAGATAAAGGATCGATATTTAGTATCTTCAAATCATAAAATCACCCACAAATAAATAAAAAATTGCTAAAAATATCTCAACAACTTAGGGCCTAAGCATACAGCAGGAAGGAAGTTTAACTAACATGAAGCCAACCCAGATTCAGTTCTCAGCATCCATCCCATATGAACATCCAAGAGCCACCTGGAGTAGTTCCTGAGTATCACTGTGACCCAAAAAAAAACAAATGAAAAAAAAAAGCTCAACCTAATGAATTTATCCAAAAATAAAGAGTGAAACAAAAGAAAACTTTCCAAAAGAAGATATGCAGATGGTGAATAGGCCTATTAAAACTGTTATCGTCGCACAATTATGAATATGTAAAACATGGAAATATTGAGATATCAGATATCATCTCACACTGGTGAGAATGCCAAATATAAAAAAATCTGGAAATAGCGTTGGAAGTATTGAGGTGAGAAAACAGCCCTCCATATCTATTGGTTGGAATGTCATAGGCTTTAATCTCTATTGCAAGCAATATTAAGATTTCTCAAGAAAATAGGAATAGGGGGCTGGAGGGACAGCACAGTGGGTAGGGCATTTGCCTTGCATGTGGCCGACCTGGGTTCGATCCCCCGGCATTCCATATGGTCGGTCCCCCGAGGACCACCAGGAATAATTCCTGAGTGCAGAACCAAGAGTAACCCCTGAGCATTGCCAGGTGTGACCCAAAAAAAGAAAAAAAAAGAAAATAGGAATATAATTCCCATACAGTCCTGTAATAATCACTTTGGCATATACTTACTGCCTAAATACTAAAATGTTAAATTGAATGGATTTTTTTTCACATCTAATTAACCATAGTGCTTAGTATCATAGGAGAGAGAAACTACTCAAATGCCCAACTGTGGATGATGAAAGTTGTGTAAAAATTATGTTTGTAATGGGTTATTGAATATTTTGCTATTCAAAGAAATGACAAAACCATGCAATGATCTGCAACATGTTTGGGATTAGAGTATATTATGCTAAGTCAGTCAGAAGGAAAGGGATAGATGCAGAAAGATTTTTTTTATCATATGTGGCATTTAGAGATATACTATAAGTTAGTGCAAAAGATATAAAGCAAGGTTGCAACATAAGGGAACAAAATAGAACATTTGTTCCATGAAACTGAGTTTGTGGTGTTGGTAATTGGTTGGAGAAAAGAAACTTTTTGGCATTATGGGGAATCAGTCAGGTACTATGGATGTCTGTGAAGTTGGAATTATATATACACAAAACATTAAAACTATTGTAAATCACAGGACTTAAAAAGAAAGAGCAAAAAAGTTGTCTTTTAATTAAAAAAAAAAGTTCTTGCCAGCTAAGGTTCTTTAGCCACCCTCCCTTTGTAATATGACCGACATTCCAATAATGTCCAAGTTCACATTGGTATAGTCAATTCATTGTCTCCAAGCTTATGATCAGAAGACGTCTATAAAGCTCTCATAAGAAAACACAAAGCTTGAACTAGCAGGAGATAGTGCACATTTAGAAATACACCTAGGAATTCAGGAATCTGTATAGGACAGAATAAATAAAATTTATGTATAGGTGTTAAAGTGATAGAGAAAAGGAAAATAAAACCAAAATCTTGGATAACACACATTCATAGCAAAAGTTTCCATGAATTATTTCAATGTGAGATCATCCAAGAATCAGGATTTCAGTTTTTTTGGAAAGTTTGAATTATTGGGTATTAAATTGGAGCAGTGGTGACCTACAGTTAATGAGGTGGCAATGCTAGAACTTTGGTGCTTACTATGGCCTATCCACTTGCAAGCTTGCTAAAATTATAGAATCTTTAGCCTGAAATGTTGTCTACTGAATCAGCAACTACTGTGTAACAATATTTCCAGGTTATTTCTATGTACCTTAATATTCAGACACTTAATGTAAAGAAAATAACCTAAGAAATTTCTTAGCTAACCATACCCTGTTGCAAAATAACTTCATTGAATTTCTGAATGTGCTGTCAACAGAAACACAGATACCTTTGCTCTGGATTTTAATTTATATTGTATAATAAGTATTCTTAGAAAACTGAGTATTCTTTTTTTGAGCAAAAAAATCAAGAGTGGGTATTAGCCAGTTTTCTACAATTTTAAAATGCAGGAAACCTCTTTTTTGTTGTTTCCATTAGTGATTTTTTAAAATATTGATATTCATTTCACTAAGAAAAGGAACTCTAAACTCCAAGTTCCTTCTAAAATATTGAAGAATTATGCAGTATCATCTATTCTTTATCAAAAGCAGGATACTTGACTGAGGTATAGATAGAACTAGACTTGCGGCCTCACTAGAGATTTTTCAGATATAGAGATTGTAAAGGTGGGCCTTAAACATAAACATGTAGACACTGAACAGAATATTCTGTGAACATGAGTCTTTGGGAGACTTCTGTGCACCAAGGCCTCTCATGCCCCTTTGTGCTCAGCAGAGGAAAGACATTTTTTAAATATATTTTATTATACCACCATGAGAAAAACAATTACAAAAGTGTTCATGTTTGAGTTTCGCCATACAGTGTTCTAGCACCCATCCCTCCACCAGTGCCCATTTCTGCCACCAATGTCCCCGATTCCCTCCCCCCTCCCTAGCCTGCCAAGATGGCAGATTCTTTATCTCTTTTCTCTCTTTCTCTTTCTCTCTTCCTTTTCTTACATATTGTGGATTGTAATACATATACTTAGAGGTTATCGTGTATCTTTTTGACTGTATTTAATGCTAAGTTCTATGTGGTAATAGCACTTTTGACAATTATTGGCACACTGTTCCCTTATCTGAATTACCTAACCTCTTCTCCCACACATTTGTGGAAATTTCCACCTTTGACAAGACCTCCTGATCCACGTTTTGCCTCACCTTGGATGTTGGTATCATAATATGTATGCATGTATGTGTGTATATATATATATATATATATATACAGATATATATATATAACTTGCATTACTTATATATTTATGTCATGCAAATAAATGCAGTAATTCTATATCTGTCTTTTTTTAAATATTTAAACATTTTATCTTATTAAATATTAAATATATAAGCAATAATGACATTCACAAGGTAGGGAGAAAAAATACAGCAAACAACTGTATACTTGCTGTTCAGTTTAAGAATTGTAACTTGCCAACAATAATCAGTTTCTGCTATGTTCCTCCTCCACAGAGCAAAGCGACCCACACGGTGTGGCTGCTACTGGCTCTCCTGTACAGCGTGGGAGGGATGGTAGGTTGTAGCCCTGGCCCACCATCTGGAGAGCCTCGAACAACAGAATGACCCCTTACTCCATGAGGCCTCCATTTTCTAAATCGGACTTCTCTTGAGACCTCCACCCAGCAGACCAGCCTATCAGCGCCCAGCTCATCGAGTTCTACCCTGCAGTATTTTTTCTTTTTTAAATCATCTTAGTATACCAACATGAGACTCCCAGACATGGGGCAGAGCTGCTACTGGCTCTCCCTGTGACCAGCCGCTCACGAGGCGCCCGGGAGAGGATGGTGGGTTCTAGCCCTGACCCACCATCCCAGCAGAGCCTCGCAACAAGCCAGATGACCCCCCCACTCCATGAGGGCCTCCATTTTCCATCATCGGACTTCTCTCTCGTCAGACCTCCACCCAGCAGACCAGCCTATCAGCGCTCGGCTCTGCGGCACACGCAGTTCATCAATAAATGCTGGACTTAGAGATGCCTACAAGAGTATGCTACCTGCACGGCAGAGCCTGGCAAGCTACCCGTGTTGTATTTGATATATATGCCAAATACCAGTAACAATTATAGACCTCATTCCGGAATGGATTGAGGCTCTTTATGTTCCTGGAGCAAGCAGATGCCTTGGGCTCTACTAGCATGAGACAGGACATATGGAGATGTTACTGGGGCCCGCTCGAGCAAATCGATGATGAACGGGAAGACAGTGACAGTGACAGTGAACATGAGATATACAATTACAAAGATGTTCATAAGATGTTCATATTTGGGTTTTGGTCATACATTGTTCCATCACCCATTCCTCCACCAGTCCCCATTTCCCACCACCAATGCCAAGATTCCCTCCCACTCCCTAGCCTGCCTCTGTGACAGGTTTCTTAATTTCTTTCTCTTTCTCTCTCTCTCTCACTCTCTCTCTTCCTTCCCTTCCACACTGTGGATTACAATACATACATTAAGAGGTTATCATGTGTAAATTTTTGCCTGTATTTAATGCTCAGTTCTAGGCAGTATCAGCACTTTCAACAATTATTAGCATACTGTTCCGTACTCTATCTTACCTAGCTTCTGACTCCCACACATTTGTGATGGTTTCCACCTTTGACAAGACCTCCTGTTCCATGTTTCGCTTGACCTTGGATATTGGCATCATAATATGTACATATATATATTTATGTCATGCAAGTAAATGCAGTCATTCTATATCTGTCTCTCTCCTTCTGGCTAATTTCACTCAACATGATCCTCTCCATGTCCATCCATTTATAGGCAAAATTCATAACTTCATTTTTCCTAACAGCTGCATAGTATTCCATTGTGTAGATGTACCAAAGCTTCTTTATCCAGTCATCAATTCTCGGGCACTCTGGTTATTTCCAGATTCTGGCTATTGTGAATGATGCTGCTCTAAACATAAAAGTAGGGATGGTGTTTCTGCTGCGTGTTTTTGGCTTCCCAGGGTATATTCCCAGGAGTGGTATGGCTGGGTCAAATGGGAGCTCAATTTCTAGACTTTGGAGGAATGTCCATATAGTTTTCCCAAAAGGCTGTACCAGTCGGCATTCCCACCAACAATGGATAAGAGTTCCCTTTTCCCTGCATCCATGCCAGCACTTGTTGTTCTTGCTTTTTTGGATATGTGCCAGTCTATGTGATGTGAGATGATATCTCATTGTTGTTTTGATTTGCATCTCTCTGATGACTAAGATGGTGAGCATTGTTTCATATATCTTTTGGCCATTCAAACTTCTTCCTTGCTGGTTTCTGTTCATTTCTTCTCCCCATTTTTTGACGGGGTATGGCTGTTTTCTTCTTGTAAAGTTCTACCAGTGCCTTATATATCCTGGATATTAACTCCTTATCAGATGGGTAGTGGGTGAATATTCTTTCCCAGTCTGTGGACTGTCTTTGTATCTTGGTCATTGTTTCTTTCTGAGGTGCAGAAGCTTTTTAGCTTCATGTAGTCCCATATGTTTATCTTTTCTTCTATTTGTTTTGTTAGTGGTGTTTCTTCTTTGAAGATGTCCTTAACCTCAATGTTGTGGAGCATTTTTCCTATATTTTCTTCAATGTACTTTATGGATTCAGGTCTAATATTGAGATCTTTAATCCATTTTGATCTCATTTTTGTACATGGCGTTATACAGAGTACCAAATTCATTTTTTTACCTTTAGCTGCCCAGTTTTCCCAGCACCGCTTGTTGAAGAGACTTTCCTTGCTCCATTTCTTACTTTTTGCTCCTTTATCAAAAAATTAATTGTTCATGTATTTGAGGCTGGTTGTCAGGATACTCAACTCTATTCCACAGGTCCACAGGTCTGTTTTTTATTCCAATACCATGCTGGTTTAATTACCACTGGCAAAGCAAAGACTTGTCTAGGACCAGAGGCCTTGGATAAAGGCAATGTGCTTACTGGTATAAAGCAGGTGAATGCTTTGGACCAAGCAGAAATGTGTAGCCTTTAAGGAAGAGGGATGTGAATGCTTCCTTTTTCTTCCTGACCTCTGAATGCAGTGTCATGACAGAATCATTTTGAGAACTCCATCTTGAATGATAAGTTCTAATTATTACAGAGATATTTCTTGGACAAATAACACCAGGAATTTGAAGACAGAGAAGAGAATAAGTTTAGCTACATGCCAATTTTAATAAATTTAGTTCTTGGTAGAAAAGCATATTCAAGGATAGTTGCTAAAACAGTTTCCTAGATTAGCATAGGTGTCTCAATATGAAATTCCATAACAACAGCACCATAAAAATGAAATCTGATGACACATTGAACATGCTATTGAGGTTTGTAGTTTTCTGGTATTTTTTACATACCTGATATTTTCAGCACTACTTACAATGGCCAAGATGTGATAACAACTTAATTTGCCAGCTACAGATGAGTGGTGCAGAAATAGTGATATAAATATACACAATGGAAGAATGCTACTCAGCTCTAAAAAAATAGGAAATCTAGAATTATGCTACATACAATATTGATGAAAGTAGAGGGTGTTATGTTAAGTGAAATAAGTCAGGAGGGAAACACATACCAGCAGACTGGTAGAGTATTATTCTGCCTACCAAAGGCAGAATGAATATTATGTTCAATAACCCCATCCTTTCTCCCAAGAAGATAACTCTCCTGAGGGACTGTTAAGTCATATTTACCTGGAACATGCATACCATGAGAGGCATGAGCTCATGCTCAGTCTACAGGTTGCTGCCTCAGCATGATAAAACCCCTCTAGACCTACACTTTGTTGCAGAAGGCTTTGCACATTAAGAGGCCTCAACATTTTTCAGTATTTCAGGTTTTCTAAATAACAAAATTTGTTGTTGTCATTTTTTACTGTTTATCTAAGATAAACAGTAACATTTATCTAAGATATTTCAAACCAGTTGCTTTTATTATTACAAATAGACAATGTCAGTTATCAACAGATGATTGCATGTAATCTAAAAGATGTCTTTTTCCTAAAAGCCACATGTAATCAAATCTAACTTTTACATAAACACTCTTTAAACTGTACTTATTGATCCTGTGTAGTCCTATTTTTTCTAGAAATCTCTCCTACCCACTTTTGTAAAAACATTTAGATGAATACACAAATTTTCTTTCTAAATTAATATTTTATTGAATCACTGGGAGATACACAGTTTCAAAGCTGTTCATGATTGGATTTCAATATTCCAACACCTACCCTTCACCACTAAACATTTTATATCAATTCCCTAGTTTCCTTCATCCCCCACACCCAGTCTGCATTTCCTTTTCTCTCTCTCCTCTCTCTTTTCTCTGTCTCTCTCTGCCTCTGTCTCTTTCCTTTTAGGCACTGATGCTTACAATACTGTTATTGAAAGGTTATATGCATATCACTTTTAATGATCATTTCTGATTACCATTGCTGTAGACTTCCCTTCTCTGTCCTAATTGCATTCTCTGAAACTTGAGAAAAAACATTTTTAAAAACATGCAGTTACTCACCTAAAGATAAAAATGTAAACAGTGTGCTTTTTTAGTTTTTACATTTCTATGAAAAGTTTTCTGTATTAATACTTTACTGATGTCAATGAATATATATTTATCTAGAAAAAATATGAAAAGTGATCTATCTTGTATAGTTTGTGAAAAATTGATTAAAAATTCTTTTTTTAAAACATTTTGATAAGTTTACTGTTGAGATAAATGCTCTATAATTTTCTTTTGTCAAAACCCTGCTACCATGATGGTATGCCATAAACTAATTCAGCATGAATAGGAGAGGACAAAGGGTTTTGCTGATTAATTAATTTTATTTATTACACTGACTTAGCTTTCTGTTTTTATAATATTATTTTCTGACAATCATCACATTCTTACAAAGAAGAAAATGATATGGCAGATGCTGCACTTTCCAGAAAAACCTTTTTGAATGTTTAAGAAAAATGAAAGAAAATCTTTAGTGACTTTCACTGCACTATGTAGTTTTAAAGGATGGATGAGCAAGAGCAATAGAATTTACTCTTTTTCTCTGTACTGGCATGTCACTTATTAAATACTTGCTATTATTGAATATGTGTTCAGACTCAGATAATTGCTATTTTGATAAAGTCGGTATCTTATACAAGAGTGGTTATTATAGTCAGACATTATCCATTATTAGGCTAAGTATTTTGCTTCCAACTAGGGTAAGAACTTGTAATATTTTCATTTTGGACACTATATCCTCGAAATTAGATCCTATACCTGCATAACTTTCTAAAATCAGAAGAAAATTCAAAGTCTATCATGTCAATTAATGGGTTTTGAGGCATTTTTGGGAAATGTTAGTGATGTTTAGATTAAAGTCTGTGGTCAACAAAATAATAAAATCTTCCATTTTTTGTTTTAATGAGGAAGAAAAGAGTGGTCAAATTATATGAATTAAGGAAATGAGCTTAAAGAAGTTGACCTGGTTGTGTTAACTCCAATTCCTATGGCAGCACATTATCATCAAAATGGGGTTCAAACTCAAGGCGCCCCTTTGGAACACTGGTACTAAGATTTGTCTTGGATGAAAGAAATTTCCATCACTTTTAGAAAATAATTACAGAGACATGCAACTAAATCTGAGTGTTCAAGGAGATAAATCTATGGAAACATAGTTAAAACAAAGAAAATAATTAGAAATTTGTTTTGATTTGCTTAGAAAGGAGTGATTGAAGTGCAAAACACCTATTAAGAAGAAAAGTGTTGGGTTAAAACTCGGATTACAACCTCCCTTTTACTATATTATGCCACTTAGTCCTACCTTAAGAAGATCTTAAAAATTATCTAAGGTAATTTCATTAGGTGACTTTTCTTCTAAGACCTTTATATTTTCAAGAGACAAAACCCCATTATGAACTATAGATGAAGTATGGAATAGTGTTTGGGGCTTTACTAACTATGAAAATGACTCATAAGAGACTAAAAAACAGACTCATGGAAATCTAGATGAATGTTTTCCCTGTCAGTCCCACCTCCCTGGAAAACATCTTGTGCCCTTATGTTAAAATCAGACAACAATTTAGGAGATGTTCTCATGATGGCAGAAAGCTAAATATCTTGGATTATGATGGACTATTTAAAATAAGAAACAATTGTATAAAACAAGTCTGAGGGAGTTAAAGTAAAAACAAAAACCCAAGAGCCTCAGCCAGAACATAAAGCAACTTTGTTTGCTAAGGCAAAATATCTACAAAGCACTAGTGACCCTGTTATGTGGAGCTTTGGGAGCACCTAGAATGTTGGCAACTTGCTTGATTGAGTCACAAGCTGCCACAGGACTTCTGGAAATAAAATTCCAATATTCTTTGCTTACTGGAAAAAGTGCCCCACCCCTTCCTTTGTCCCAAGTTAAGCTAATTTAGGAAGAAAGTGATAAAGAGCAACCTGGACGGTAGCTCAGTGGTAGATTGTACTTTGCATGTGTGTGACGTTGAGAACTAATTATCCAGATGCAGGTCCTATACAAACCCTTTTTTTGCTGCCTACTCCTTCTTTATCTAAAGTTTAAAAAATTAAGTGAAAAGCATCACTCCTAAATTAATGAGAAAATCTCAATCCAAACAAACAAAAGACCAGTTAAATAAAAAGGGTTAGGGATGAAGTATTCAGATTCCAAGAAGAACCTGAGGCTTTAATCAAGCATTCAAGAATTAGTAAAGTGAATGAAATGAAAGTTTTTTGCTGTTAGAGAAACCTTAATTTTCTTGGCATTTAACAGTGTTTATGTTTGAACTTTGTAGCAATCAAATATTTAATTAGCTTTTGTCCTTATAGAAGATGTCTCAGTTTTCCATGCTATAAACTGAAAACAACGAGATCTATTTTATGATATTATTCTTAGGTTTAAATGTGTTAATGTGCATGAATTTCAAAGTATATTATCGGTAAAATTATTTGTGTTTTGATAATTATTAGTTATTGGTAACCATACAGTGTAGCACGCATCTATTTTTTTTGCCATTCTAGAATTTGCTTCTATAAACTCCTCACCACCAATGTCCCAAGTTTCTTCCTACACCCCATGCCCTAACTTCACAAGTACAGATTCCATATATTTTGCATATCTCTCTTTTCTCTTCTATATGTATCTAGATTTTGCATTTACAAAACTTACAATAAAGGGTTGTCTTGAATAGTATCCTGAAGAACTTAAATTTATGAATACCTATATACATTATATAGTTCTAGTTGTCTATGAGTATACCTGAAATGATTCTTCACCTCATTTGTCTTCCCTTTCATCATCTGTTTGCTCAATAGCCTCTGACTCCAACACGTTTGTGATAATTTCCACCTTTGACAGGACCCTCCTGATGTATGTTTCACTTGACCTTGGATATTGGTATCATAATATGTACCTATATATTTATGTTATGCAGATAAATGCAGTCATTCTGTATCTGTCTCTCTCCTTCTGGCTAATTTCGCTCAACATAATCTTCTCCATGTCCATCCATTTGTAGGCAAATTTTATAACTTCATTTTTTCCTAACAGCTGCATAGTAATCCATTGTGTAGATGTACCAAAGCTTTTTATCCAGTCATCTATTTTCGGGCACTTTCGGGTTGCTTCCAGATTCTGGCTATTGTGAATAATGCTGCTATGAACATAAAAGTAGGGATGGTGTTTCCGCTGCGTATTTTTTGGTTTCCCAGAGTAGATTCCCAGGAGTGGTATGGCTGGGTCAAATGGGAGTTCAATTTCTAGTCTTTGGAGGAATGTCCATATTGTTTTCCAGAAAGGCTGTACCAGCCGGCATTCCCACCAACAATGGATGAGTGTCCCCTTTTCCCACACCCACGCCAGCACTTGTTGTTCTTGTTCTTTTGAATATGTGCCAGTCTCTGTGGTGTAAAGTGGTATCTCATTGTTGTTTTGATTTGCATCTCTCTGATGATTAGTGATGATGAGCATTTTTTTCATATTTTTTTGGCCATTCGAATTTCTTCCTTGCTGAAGTTTCTGTTCATTTCTTCTCCCCATTTTTTGATGGGGTTGTTTGTTTTCTTCTTGTAAAGTTCTACCAGTGCCTGATATATCCTGGATATTAACCCCTTATCAGATGAGTATTGGGTGAATATTCTTTCCCATTCTGTGGACTGCTTTTGTATCTTAGTCACTGTTTCTTTTGAGGTGCAGAAGCTTTTAGTTTCATGTAGTCCCATATATTTATCTTTTCTTCTAGTTGCTTTGTTAGAGATGTTTCATCTTTGAAGATGCCTTTAGCTTCAATGTCATGGAGGGTTTTTCCTATATTTTCTTCACAATGTACTCTTTATGGATTCAAGTCTGATATTGAGATCTTTAATCCCACTTTGATCTGATTTTTTGTGCATGGTGTTAGACACAGGTCCAGATTCATTTTTTTACATGCT
>JAJIBD010010880.1:0-76289 GCA_021461705.1 Cryptotis parvus
AGAGAGAGAGAGAGAATGAATAAAAAACCTGCCATAGAGCCACTGGGGACATTGGTGGTGGGAAATGGGCACTGGTGGAGGGATGGGTGCTGGAACACTGTATGACTGAAACCCAAACATGAACATCTTTGTAACTGTATATCTCATGGTAGTATAATAAAATACTAATACTACTACTACTACTACTACTAATAATTATTGTTATTATTATTATTATCACGAGGCACCGGGAGGGGATGGTGGGTTCTAGCCCTGGCCCACCACCCCAGCAGAGCCTCGCAACAAGCCAGATGACCCCCACTCCATGAGGGCCTCCATTTTCCACATCCGGGCTTCTCTCTCGTCAGACCTCCACCCAGCACACCAGCCTATCAGCGCCCGGCTCATCGAGTTCCACCCTGCAGCAGTCTTTCTTAAATCCGGCTCAGGTATGCCGGTCCAGAGACTCGCAGACATGGGGCAGAGCTGCTACTGGCTCTCCCGTGACCAGCCGCTCACGAGGGCGCCCGGGAGGGATGGTGGGTTCTAGCCCTGGCCCACCACCCCAACAGAGCCTCGCAACAAGCCAGATGACCCCCACTCCATGAGGGCCTCCATTTTCCACATCCGGACTTCTCTCTCGTCAGACCTCCACCCAGCAGACCAGCCTATCAGAGCCCGGCTTCCGCGGCTGCAAGCGGCGCGCTGGTTCATCAATAAATGCTGGACTTAGAGATGCCTACAAGAATATGCTACCTGCACGGCAGAGCCTGGAAAGCTACCCATGTTGTATTTGATATATATGCCAAATACCAGTAATAATTATAGACCTCATTCAGGAATGGATTGAGGCCCTTTATGTTCCTGGAGCAAGCAGATGCCTTGGGCTCTACTAGCATGAGACAGGACATATGGAGATGTTACTGGGGCCCGCTCGAGCAAATCGATGATGAACGGGAAGACAGTGATACAGACATCATCATCATCATCATCATCATCATCATCATCATCATCATCATCATCATCATCATCATAAAATCAAAACAATTTTTTTTCTTTTTGGGCCTGGAGTGACCATTCATCAGGTAGAGCATTTGCCTTGCACACAGTTGACCTGGGTTTGATCCCCAGCATCTCATTTGATCCCCCTAGCACTGCCAGGAATAATTCCTGAGTGCAGAGCCAGGAGTAACCCCTGAACATTGCTGGGTATGACCCTGCACCTCCCCAAAATCCCCCCTAAAATTAATTTTTTTTTTTTATTGAAGCATAACAAACATTCAGAGATTATTAGACTCTGTGGACATCTCAGTGAGCTTTCACCAAGGGGGCATTCTTGTAAGCAACACTGATGGACAGAGTCATCACTCTTCTACCCCACCATGCTCTCGATCACTATCACTTCACAGGAGAAATTACTAGCCTGACTTCAGATAGTGTCCAGGTGCCTTAGGAGACCTTTCAGCTCAAGTTTTGCTGGATGTGCGGGTCAACCTGAGGGCCACCGTTGGCAGCTTGTCCGCCCTATTGAGTCTGAAAGCTTAGTCCTCTGGAGTCTGTTGGCACCCCCTTGAGATCTCACCACAACTAAAGTGTTGCAGATGCTGTCCTTTCTCAATACCGTTAAGCTAGATGGTTGACTTTCCCTCTGGTTCTTTCTTCTTAAAGTTTACCCCTGTTTTTTGGGTGTTTGGGCCATACCTGGCTGGACTCAGGGCCAACTCTTGGTTCTATGCTTAGGTGTTGGCTATCAACCCAAGTGTTTTAGGTTTCATCGGAGAATTGTCCCTTTTCCTTCCCCCAGAGGAGCTCACAGTGCTCTTATGAGTACCCTTAATCCCCTGAGTTTAACTTTAATCTTTCCTCGGTGCTTTACTTCTCAATCTGTTTGCTACTAAAGTCCTCAAGTTAGGTTATGAAGTCAAACCCTTCTGGTGACTCTGGATGTTGCATCTGTAGTGAGTTATTTGCTTTTCTCTTCCCTTATAACCTTTTCATATTTTACTATAGGGCAGTGCTCTTTGCTTAAACACAGAAAGACCGTTAATGATATGCTCCTAATATTTGGGAGTTAATTCGCTCCAATATACCTACTCTTGAGCTCCTGTTAACATAACTACTTGACTTAGGCCTTAGTCACAGTAGTTCCTAACACCCAAAAGGCGGAGACCCACTGAGCAACCTCTGGATGGACTCGGTACAAGCAGTGAAAAGCTACCCTGGCTTCCATATGGGACAATCTAGAAATCATAAAGCACAGTCATGGTACAAGCTGTAATGACCTAAGAGACCCCATGGGACCCCATAGGGTAGGAAAAGCTAAAGTGACCTGGGAATTAGGATAAAATCCCACCTGCTTTTAACCTTTGCCCCTGGAGCCAGAGAAATGAAGTTTTGGAATCTATATATTCTTATTGTATTTGTCCAAACAACTGCAAATATTAGTGAGAAGTAAACTTAATTGTTTGATATGTACTGGTAGATAAGGAAAGAGAAAAGCAATAGATGGAATGAGACCCCTGGACAGATTTCTCATGTAGCCTTTAGACAAAATGTCTCTTTGAGTCAGTCTCCCCAAAGAATTAGCGCTTTACCTCTGTAAGCGATCTATCACGCCTCTGTGCCGTCCTGTACCTCGAACCCCTCAGATTTCCTATAATAAGCTTGGTTGTAAACAAATAAGCGACTGACCATAAGCCGGTGGTCCCAGTCTCCTTCCTCCATGGGGAGGTGGCACTTGGCCACCAGATGCCTTGTACCAAGGGACCCCTGACACACCGCACCCCCAGTTCCTCACACTTAAGGATCAGTCCTGGAGGACTCAGGCTACCATATGTAGTACTGAGAATTGAACTTGGGTGGCCACATGCAAGGCAAGTACCTCACCTGCTGTGCTGTCTCTTTAGCCTCATAGAGTTCTCTCTCTCTCTCTCTCTCTCTCTTAATTTTATTTTACCACCATGAGATATACATTTACAAAGCTCTTCATGGCTGTGTTTCAGTTGTATAGTGTTGCAGCACCCATCTCTCTACCAGTGCACCCTTCCCAACACCAATGTCCCCAGATTCCCTCCCCCACCCCAGCCTGCCTCTATGGAAGTTACTTCTCTTCATCCTCTCTCTCTCTTTCTCTCTCTCTTTCTCTGTCTCACACACACACTCTCTCTCTCCCTCTCTCCCTCCCTTTTCTGGCACATTATGGCTTGCAATATATACATTTAAGGGTTATCACGCTGTCCATTTGCCCATGTTCAATGCTCAGTTCTACTCTTAGCCCCATATAGTTCTTTCTTAAACCCTCAACAGAGTTTAGGGTATCTATTTTTTTCTCTCAGTTACAAGGGAAACTGGCTTCTTTTGGCTGGTTCCAGTGAAGTCCAAGGTTTTTTCTTTTCTTTTCTTTTTTTTCTTTTCTTTTCCTTTCCCTTTCTTTTCTTTTCTTTTCTTTCCTTTTCTTTTCTTTTCTTTTTCTTTTCTTTCTTTTTTCTTTTTTTTTCTCAGTTCCTTCTCAGGAAGCTTCTTTCTGAGGCAGATGGAGAACTTAGTCTTTCTCCACAGGGGATTATTTGAGAGTTTCCATTTTCATGTTTTCAATTCTAATGTATTGTTTATTGACTGATTTTATTGCTTTTTGCTGACAGACATGTAAAAATTTCCTTAGGCTGTGGATTTGTCAATCACATTTTGTATTTCTGCCAAGTTTTTTCTTAGAAAAATTGCATGCATCTCTAATTCCTCCCATACCCTTGCTTTGTTTATTTTACTTATTTTGATGGTGTAATGATTAAAAATAAAACTTTAGAGGACTTTTGAGTTTTCTCCAATGACTAGGGGGGTTCTTTATGATGATATGAAAATTCCTGATCAGATGAATTCCTGATCCTATCTATTCTAAAGGTGAGAATGGGAAACCTGAGATTTGGGGATGGCAATTGCCAAGTTCTCAAGGGTGGCAGCAAAATGCCACCAATCAGTAGCAGCTTGTTTGGCAGAGTGACAGACATTGCCACACAGAGGGAGGGGTCTGTTGCATAAGTGCACAGTCACAGCACCCAAACCAACTTTTCACAGGAGACTTGGGTTTGCTGATAGGCTTCTCCAGAAGTCTTGCCTCAAAGAGATAATGGACGCCTTGCCCAACAATGACGCCATGGATGGCAATTGCCATTTCCTTGGAACAAAGAATCTAGGTCAGTGAGTTAGGACAGTTCTCAGCAGCTAAGATCTTTGAGGTGGTTTTATGGACACCCTTTTTTGAGCCTATAAGAGGTTGTAGGCTCTTTAACTCCCCAGGAACCCAGGAAAAGGAAAAGAGACAGGTCTCTCCTAGGAGCAATTTCTATCCATGTTCTTGTTTTTATCTGTTTGCATTATCTATAGTCCTTTAAAGACTTTTAAAATTCATTCATTCATTCATTCATTCATTCATGTATTTATTTTTGGGTCACACCCAGCAATACTCAGGGTTTTTCCTGGCTCTTCACTCAGGAATTACTCCTGGTGGTGCTCGGGGACCATATGGGATGCCGGGGATTCAACCCGGGTTGGCTGTGTGCAAGGCAAATGGCCTAACCATTGTGCTATCACTCCGGCCCGTTAAAATTTATTTTTTATTAAATATTTAGGCACTGTAGTTTACAAAGTCTTTATAGTTTGGTTCAGGAGTATAATGTTCAACACCAATCCCATTACGGTGCTGACTTCCTTCCATCAATGTCCTAGGTTCTCTAAAATTCAACATGAATAATAATAAGTGTAAAGTCAATATTTGAAAACTTACAAATTTTCAAAATGAATGGGAAACTTTCAACTCTCCTATTCCATTTTAATGTTATTGATGCTCATTAGTTTAGGTCTATTTCTTCTCTTTAGAGGTGGGGGAAGCGCTGCACACGTGCAAGACAAGTGTTATGCCATTGATTGCATACACCCTGGGGTCTCTGCTTCATTTGGACTCTCCCTGCAGTGTGTTTGCCTTGTGGTACCTGCCTGGAATCCTCGTGGTGGTTCTACATGGACTTCCTGTCTGGGATCTATCCTTCCTTGCCTTGGTGCTCAGACATTAGTAAAACCATTTTATATATATATATATATATATAAATAATATATTTTATATATAATATGTAATATATTATATATAATATATAATTGTTTTATTATTTTTATTATTATGATTATATATATGATTTATTTATTTTTTTTTTTGGGTCACACCAGCAGTATTCAGTGGTTTCCCCTGGCTCTGCACTCGAGTTACTCCTGGCGGTGCTCAGGGAGACCATATAGGATGCTGGGGATTGAACCCAGGTTGGCTGTATGCAAGGAAAACACTCTACCCTCTGGAGTATTGCTCTGGCCCCAATAAAAACATTTTTTAGTGGCAATGCTGTGGGGCCCCATCCCTTTTGTGGCCCCTTATTTGTATCTGGCTGTGATGTGGCTGAAACTCACTTACTGCACCAGGGATGCCAACAGCAGCGCTTCTAGGCTCTAACAACTTGGGGCACCATGGGATGTCAGGGTTCCAGTTCTCCAGTCCTCATACATGGCAAGTGTGTCCCCTGACCACTGAGCTACGTTCCCCCTGACTGCGGAGCTCCGTCCCTTGCCCTGATTTTCTTTTTTCGAATTTTCTCACTTCCTTCAGCTCATTCCTTCTTTCTTGTTCAGTTTTCTTCCTCGTCAAGTTCTTCCCTTCTCTCCCCGCACTCCCTTCCGCCCCACCCTTGATACTGGCTCTGCAGTGACAGGGGTTAGTGTTGGCCTAGAGTATTCAGTTGTGGTGCTCATGGGAGGGAAAGGAATGGGGCTAAGCCATAGGTAAGACAGATTTCCAGATTTACCACCAGCGGAGGAAGCAAGTGGTGGAAAGAGGCTTAGGGATAATCCCTCTCTGTGGAGCCCAAAGGAGGGTGAAATATTTCCCTCTGCCCTGCTGACTATGGGTGACAGGTGCTGAAGTCTAAATAAGGCACGAGGTACTGGAAACATTTGCTCTGAAGAAATCCTCAGTCTGAGTAATTCCTACTCAGAGCATGGTGCCGACAGCACTCAGGAATTCTTCTCTGGCACAATCTACCGCCCTGGCAGTCCAGCGGCACTTCCATGGCACAGATCCCCAGCTTCCAGGGACCCTTGCCCCACAGAGGGGAAATTACATGCAACATACTGAGTACCTTGACGTGACGCTCCTTATTCTCACAGGGCCGCAGTTTGAAGGGCTTTAAATGGAATCCAGGAGGCTCATAAAAACCACAAGAGGGGCCGGATGCTCTGTATTTTGCTAGCTAAGCATTATCAACCTTAAGTGTCTTGGGTAGTCTTGAGTGTTAACCTCTCTTAAAAAACATAAAACTAAAATAGCTAGGTAATAAAGAGTAATTTTTTTTGGCTTCCTCTAAGTGAACTTTTTTTTTTAATTTAGGTATTGTGATTTGCAATGTCTTCATAGTTGACTTTCAGGCATACAATGTTCCAACCCCACCACTGGTTGTCAACGTCCCTCTACCAGCGTCTCCATGTTCCCTCCCTTCCTGCCTCCTTGACAGCAAGTTTTAAAGTTTGGTTGTTGTAGTTTAGAGCTCTTGTTTTCAGCGTTACTGGCTTTGTGATTTTAGATTAGACACATGCCTCTCTCCTCCCTCCACTCATGTGGGCACAGAGGCTGCTACTCCCACTCCTGTTAAAGAGTAAATTTTAAAGCATTCTGCAGAAAAGGGAAATCCACCTGTTTTTTTTGTGAGATAAAATAGCTGTTCTACAAAAAATTTCTAAGATGTTTTTTAGAATGCCTAGGCTGCTGCTTACTACCCTTTTGTCATGTAAATGAAAAAATAGATATTATGGTCAATTAGTTTGCAAACTAAATATGATATCTGAGAGTATATTAAAAACTGCCTTTCAAATGCAAATAAGATTTGGGGGAGGGTCCGGAGCGATAGTATAGCTAGTAGGGTGTTTGTCTAAACAGCCAACCTGGGTTTCATTCTTGGCATTCCATGTGGTTCCCCGAGCACTGCCAGGAGTAATTCCTGAGTGTAAAACCAGAAATAATCCCTGAGCATTGCTGGGTATGACCCCAAAACCAAAAAGCCAAAGATAAGTGATTGTGGGGGAGTAGGTGGTTGCTTGTGACACAGGACTTCGGTGGGTGGGTCTTGGGCACTTTGGAGCAGTGAGGAGCGGTGATTACTCACAGCAAGATTCTAAATGCCAGCATCACTGTGGAAACACTACCTTCACTAGAAACGCTAATTTAAAACAAGCCACCAGGATAGAAGGATGGTATAGTAGCTAGGACATTCGCTTTGCTAGCAGCTGATCCAGGTTCAATGCCTAGCATTCCATAATGTCCCCTTAGCACTTTCAGGAATGGTTCCTGAGTTCAGAGCCAGGAATAACCCTGAATACTGTTGGGTGTGGCCCCAAAACAAAACCAAAAAACAATCAGCTACCTTTCATTATTCTATACCGCTATTTATTTCTTCAACTTGTTAGAGGGGCACTTCCGGTGTGCTCAGAGAGATTGGGTGATGCTTGTCCAGCAGTATGGGCCTAAAGGTTTGATGTTGGCTTCATACAGGGCTGCATGCTGCAATATTTAAGGCAGGATCAAGGCCCCGAGCAGAGTCAGAGCCTTGTTTATGCTAAGCAACTGTCATACCACTTGAAATATCTACCTGGTGTATTATTTATCTTTAGGTTTCTATGCTGAAGTAGATATACTGAATTCTTGAGCTGGAGCAATAGTACAGTGGGTAAGGTGTTTGTCTTGAATATAGCCAGCCTGGGCTCGGCCCCTGGCATACCATATGGTCACCCTAGCACTGCCAGGAGTAATTCCTGAGCTCAGAGTCAGGAGCAACCCCTGAACATTGCTGAGTGTGGCCCAAAAAAGCACATATATATACTGATTCTTTAATAATACAAAACATTTTACCCATCACATTATCTAAAATCAATATTCCTATATGGATTTTTAAAAATAAATTTTAAGGAAGTGGGATGCAAATGACTACAATCTGCTAAATATATCTCCTTAATTTTAATGCTAATAAAATGTATACATATACGGAAGATACCTTCTTTTAAAATGTACCCAGGTCTCTTAGTAATTTATCATGGATATCTTTCTGTAATGAAGCATTAAAAAGTATTTTAAGGATGCCAGAGAGATAGCACAGGGCTTAAGGTACTTTCCTAGCATGTGGCCAATCCCTGGCACCACATAGTCCCATGTGTACAACTGGGTATAGTACAAAAATCAAAAAAGAAAAAAGCTATTGTGTATTTAAAAGGCAGATAATACATTAAATATACATTATGATTTAATCCCTTGGCTGGAAGTTCAGTTATTTCTTACCTTTAGCTTATAAAAAAGACCTGGGTGGGGCCCAGAAATATAGTACAGTGGTTAGGGTGTTTGTCTTTCATGCAGCCCACCAGAGTTTGATCCCTGGCACCCCATATGGTCCCCTGAGCCCACCAGAAATGATCCCTGAGCACAGAGCCAGGCTTAACCCCTAGGAATTGTCAGGTATAGTCCCCAACAATAAACTAAAGCTGGGGGCTGGAGCGTTAGTACAGCAGTAGCACTATTGCCTTGCATGAGGCCAACCTGGGTTCGAGCCCCCCAGCATCTTATATGATCCCCCCCAAGCACCGCCAGGATAATTCCCGAGTGTGGAGATAGGAGTAACCCCTGAGAATCACTGAGAAGTGACCCACCCCACACAAAAAAAAAGAAGCCAAAGCTGTCTTTGGGAAATTTAATACCAGTTTATTCCATTTTTGTTTCCTTGTTTCTGACCATACCCAGTAGTACTGATTATGCTTGAGGGTCACTTCTGCTGGTGCTTGGGAGACTGAGTGATGCCTGCATAGATCAGGAGGTTAGCCATATGCGAGGGAGGCACGGATTTACACCCTTACTGTAAATCTTCTGGCTCCAATGCCGCTTTATATTCTAACTTGGGAGGGTCTTTATTTCCCCAGGCTCTTTAACACTGGATATTAACAATTATATTTTGTGAAGATAATTAGTTTATAGTTATTTTCATTTATAGTTATTTGATTATTAATGAAATTCAGTACATTTCTTTTGATTTTACTGATGTTTTGTGTTCTACTTTATTGTATTTATTTATTTGTCTGTTTGTTTATTTTTATTTTTGCCTTTTGGGTCACATCCAGCAATGCTCAGGGGTTATTCCTTGCTCTGCACTCAGGATTTACTCCTGGTGGTCCTTGGGGACCATATGGGATGCCGGGAATTGAACCCAGGTCAACTGTGTGCAAGGCAAACGCCCTCCCTCTGGATTATTACTCTGGCCCCTCTTTTTACTTTTATTTATTTATTTATTTATTTATTTAAATTTTATTTTATTTTATTATCCCCACCCCCCCCCCCCAATATTATTACACCATTTTAGACATACAATTGAAAGATGCTCATGTAGAGTTTTGGTTCTACAGTGTTCCAACACCCATCCCTCCACCCAAACCCATCTCCCATCACCAATGTCCCCACCTCCCTCCCCATCCCACACCTCAACTACTTGGCGGGTTCTGTATGTCATTTCTCTCCTCTTTATCTCTCTCTCCCGCCAAACTTTCCTGCTCTTCGTGGAATGCAGTGCATTAAAAGACATTACTGTTTTCACTATTTTAATGGACCCTGGCCGCTATGCGACAAGACCTGAACTCGAACTGGTTTTGCTCTGTTAATCTGGTCTTGAGGCAGTTTCCTAGCGTCCGGACAGCGAAAATGCTGGCTAGTATGATGGGCGAAGTCTCATCCGGCTGCTTCTGGGACCCCCAGAGGTGATGGGCCCACTCCCAAAACCCATCTGCCCTCCTGGGGGCCCCATAGTCAGCTGGGCCCAGGGGCAAGCCGAGTTCCAGCCTCCCCAGCTGCTTGTGAGACTCTTCATACTATCCCTCTTTTACTTTTTAAAATTAAGTATCTTTATATTTTCTCCACTGTTTTAACAAAGATATTTATAATTCTCTAATAATTTCTGGATCTTGGTGTACTATAGATCCTACTTTATTGCTATATATTGCAAATATTTTATCCATGTTTTCATTTGTCAGTATTTTAGCATTTTTACATTTAAATTTTAATATATTTGGAATTTATTTATGTGACTATGTTAGAGAAATATATCTAATTCTATTCTACCAATGGACATTTAATCTTGGCAAGACTGTTATTAATCAAGAAAAATAAAATATATTAAAAGTATTGAAACACTATAAAATAAAACTATAAAATATATAAATTATATGGGGAACCTCCCCAATTAAAAGATCTTCTCTTCAAAGGCATTAGGAAGGTTTTCCCATATATTAACCATTTTTCTTTACTTCTTCCTTTTCTTTTTCCTCAGCGTTGAGATTTGATTGCAGTAATATGAACGTTTTCTTCCATTTGACACTTATATGCTTAAACATGCTATGTTCTAGAAGTATCCTTCTTAAACAATTGCTTCAAATCTTCCATGTACAGTATTGCTAATACATCACAGAAAATTTTGCTGGTTTCATACCTCACTATTTTTTACTTTTACACCAGAATGTTATGTGCTAACTTTTTACCATTTACATAGCAAATGCAAACTTCAATGTCAGCTTCAATATACTTTTTCATGAGATAATGTGTTTATTCTTTAGCTTCTAAAATTTTTTCTGTTTGATTCAAATTTTTCTTTGAATTAGTGTTTTTCATCAGGATATCATGAGGTATATGCTTTTTCCCTTTAAAATTTCTTTCAGTAGGTCACATTTGTCAGAGATTTTAAAGTAAACTCTCCTCAGAGAATGCTGCCTATTTTGTACTCTCTCAACTTAATTAAGTTGAAATTAAGTCCAAATTTGCCCCCTCTGATCACAATATCTATGGTATTTGCTATCATAGTTTTTCTAAAATTTATCACTTGATCACTTGAATCCCATTATTCATCGATTTGCTCGAGCGGGCGCCAGTAACATTTCCATTGGACCCTATTACGTGCCAATGTATCCCAATGGCATCTGGTGGATTCAGGAGTATGAAGAGCCTCAAACCGTTCCTTCAGGGTCTTGACAAGGAAGTCTGACCATCTTGTAGGTGGGCGGCCACGTGATCTGTTGACATCCCGTGGGATCCAGTCGGTAATGGCTCTAGTCCAGCGGTTGTCTCCAAATCACATTACATGTCCAGCCCATCTGATTTTCGATGCCTTGGCAAACGAGACAGCGTCCCTGATTCTGGAATAGCGACGGAGGTCAGAACTCCGGATTCCTTCACTCATTTGAGTGAGGTGTGATATTCCAAGCATAGCTCTTTTGATTCCTCTCTAGGAGACCGAAATAGCATTCTCATCCTGCTTTCGTAAGGCCCAGGTCTCTGAGGCGTATGTTAATGCAGGGAGAACGGTGGAGTCAAAGAGATGTGCCCAGAGCTGGAGGTTCTTTGTCCTTATAGCTATTTCTTCAATGCCTTTGAAGGCATTTCATACCACTCTCTTCCTCCTGCGCAGCTCAGGTTTTAGGTCATTCATCATGTTGATTTCTCGACCTAGGTACACATAACTGCTGCATTCAGAGATGTTTGTTCCATTGAGAGTAAATGGGGCCTCTGGAACTAATTCATTTTTCATAAACATAGTTTTCTTTAGATTCAGCTGTAGACCTATCTTTCCACATTCTCGGTCGAAGTCAGCCAGCATTTGTGCTGCTTGGCTAATGTTTGTTGTTATTAGAACGATGTCATCAGCGAAGCAGAGGTGGTGCAGTTGCCGACCATCTATCTTCACTCCCATTCCTTCCCATTCTAATTGCCGCATGATGTTCTCGAGGGTGGCGCTGAAGAGTTTTGGTGAAATGGTATAACCTGTCGAACCCCTCTTTTGACATTAATGATCACTTCTTTGTAGAATGGTGAGATCCTGGTGGTGAATCATTAATACAGCGCATGAAGGATCTTGATGTATTGGGTTTGAACACTCTGTTTGGCTAGGGCTTCGATGACTGCTTCAGTCTCCACAGAATCAAAGGCTTTCTGTAAATCAATGAACGTGAGACAGAGCGGCATCTTGTACTCCCTACAAACCTCAATGAGCTTGGTTACTCTGTGGATATGGTCGATTGTGCTGAATCCTTTCCGGAAGCTAACTTGCTTGCATGGTTGTCCTTCATCTAGTGTTCTGCCAATCCTGTTCAGGATGACTCGTGTAAACAGCTTGTAGATGACAGACAACAGGCAGATGGGGCGATAGTTGCCGATGTCCTGAACATCTTCCTTCTTGAACAGTAAACTGTCTTGCTGGTTTTCCATTGGAGGGCACCTTGCATTCGGACAGGTAGTGTGTGAAGAGCCGAGCTAGTGTATTGATGAGTACTGACGGCAGATTCTTCAGGTGTTTGGGTCTGACCTTGTCTGGGCCTGGTGCTGTTCCCTTCTTTACCGATGAAATGGCATGTCGGATTTCAGAAGGGAGAACGTTGGGAATGACATATCCATCCTGTGGAATTTGGTATGTGGGCAGGTGGATGTGGCAATCAAAGAGATCTGAGTAGAAGTCATGGATAATCTTCTCCATTGCATTTCTAGAAGATGTGGTAGATCCATCAGGGCTTCGGAGGGCAGTCATCTGGGTCTTATAGTTAGTGAAGGACAGGCGGGCGGTGCGAATACTTTTCCCGGCTTCTGCTGCATCTTCCAGTATTTCTGCTCTTCTGTCTTTGAGGTCTTCTTTTATCGCTTCTCTGCACTGCTTTGCAAGCTTGGATATTAGCATTTGGTCGCCTGAGGTTTGCGCCTTGCCTCGTTGGCGAATGAGCTCGAGAGTTTCTGAAGACAGGCCTCCTTTTGTGTCTTTCTCTCTCTTGGCATTCTTCGCATAATCATGGAGGTGCTGAACCAATAGGTTGTATTCTTCATCGATGTCGTCAATGATGGTATCTTCCCATGTTGCTGCAATGGTGCCAAAGAGTTCCTAGTTGGTGATCATTCTTGGAGTTCTCTTCTTAAACTTTGCAGCCTTTTCTCCCCGTTGTGTGAAATAGAATTTTGCACGAAGGAGATGGTGGTCCGATTCTGTTTGGAATTTGGGGACGACAGCAACATCAGTCAGACAAAACCGTCGATTAAAGATGATGTGGTCAATTTCATTGTGGAACTGTCCAACAGGAGATTCCCATGTCCAATGTTTTGATTTAGCCTTCTGGAACTGTGAGTTCCCATGAATGGTCTTGGTGGACATGATGAACTCAGCCTCTTACCCTGTTCGTTCCATTCTAGGCCATGCGTTTCTATGTGGAGTTCTTCAGCTGATCTTCTCGGTCCTATCTGGGCATTAAAATCACCGACTATGACTAGACCTTATTCCCATGACCCGATTCAATGGTTTGAGTCTCTTTATGTTCCTGGAGCAAGCAGGTGTCTTGGGCTCTACTTGCATGAGACAGATCATATGGAGATGTTACTGGTGCCCTCTCGAGCAAATTGATGATGTACGGGAAGACAGTGATACAGTGATACAGTGATGATCTTGTAGAAGGTGTGATTTATTTTTTTATATAACTCCTCCAGTTCCATGCAGTATTTCTCAATTTCATCTTCCTTGTATGTCGTTGTTGGTGCGTAGACAATGAAGATAGAAATTGCTGGCAGTGGCCACATCTCTTCAACTGTAATTGTCCTATCTGGTTTGTTAGGCATTCAAATGAATCAATGTTGATGGCCATGTTTGTGTTGACAAGAACACCAATGCCACCGATGCCTCTTTCGTCACCTGTTCCAAGGAACAATTCTTCTCTGGTGTCAAATACAGCGTGATGCGACTGATGCCTCCTCATCTCAGTCAGACCAATGATGTCGTACTTGATCTTTTGCAATTGCACCATCAGATCCATGATATATGATTCTGATGCAGCATATGTGCATTGAAAGTACAGTCATTTTAGTCCTTCTTCGTTTTGGCAGCCTAGGTTGGCCGTGAAATTTTATCAGGCACTGCTTGTTTGCCTTTCTTACTGCTGCCATATTAAGGGCACTTTTGGGGTCAGGAAAATAAACATTTTTGTTACTGGTTTTGGCATATCGAACATGCATTGAACAGCTTGCCAGGCTCTGCCGTGCGGGCCCTATACTCTTATTACCTTGTGGGGCTCTCTCAGAGGGGTGGGTAGAATATTTATGGTAATTTGGAGGTACCGCGTGCAATGGGGAAAGTTAATATCTGCTCTGCCAGGTGTATATGCATCTGTGGCTGAAGTGGCTAAAATTTATAATCTGATTTATTTTCATAGTATTGTTTATGATCTGATATTTTGTTTATATATGCTGATTGTTTCTGCCCATATGCACAACCAGACTATGCATTCCAGGGGAGCATTGTTCTGTATTGTACAATCTTTTTTTGCTTTTCTTTCTCTCTTTCTTTCTTTCTTTCTTTCTTTCTTTCCTTTCCTTTCTTTCTTTCTTTCTTTCTTTCTTTCTTTCTTTCTTTCTTTCTTTCTTTCTTTCTTTCTTTCTTTCTTTCTTTCTTTCTTTCTTTCTTTCTTTCTTTCTTTCTTTCTTTCTTTCTTTCTTTTCTTTCTCTCTCTCTCTTTCTTTATTTCTTTCTTTGCTTCCTTTCTTCCTTCCCTCCTTCCCTCCTTCTCTCCCTCCCTCCTTCCTTCCTTCCTTCCTTCCTTCCTTCCTTCCTTCCTTCCTTCCTTCCTTCCTTCCTTCCTTCCTTCCTTCCTTCCTTCCTTCCTTCCTTCCTTCCTTCCTTCCTTCCTTCCTTCCTTTTTTTTTTTTTTTGCTTTCAGGGCCACACCGAGCAATGCTCAGGGGTTATTCCTGGTTCTGCGCTCAGGAATTACTCTTGGTGGTGCTGGGGGACCAAATGGGATGCCAAGGATTGAACCTGGGTCGGCTGTGTAGAAAGCAAATGCCCAACTCATTGTACTATTGCTCTGGCCCTCTTTCATTCCTATAATCACGCCTAATACATTGGAGAGATGAAATGAGTGAGGAGGAAAACATAAAAGAGCACAAACTGCCTCTTTCTAGCATCTTCCAAAAGATTATTGATAGGTCCATTTCTCATTTCTCTGTTTAATTTTTTCCAGCCTCCTAAAATTGGTTTCTGTTCTTAGGGTTTACCTTTTGGTGTCAAGTGAAGTAACTACACACACACAAACATTCATTCACATATATGTAAGAGGGCAAATGCATGTATACAGAATGAAATTAGAGTAACTAGTACAGCAATGAGTTAAGATGGTTTTTATAAGGTTCATAACACATCTGAAGTGTTTGTTAGGACTCTGATCATCTGTTTCATATTATTTATGTTTTCTTTCTTTCTTTCTTTCTTTCTTTCTTTCTTTCTTTCTTTCTTTCTTTCTTTCTTTCTTTCTTTCTTTCTTTCTTTCTTTCTTTCTTTCTTTCTTTCTTTCTTTCTGTCTGTCTGTCTGTCTGTCTGTCTGTCTGTCTTTCTTTCTTTTCTTTCTTGTAGCACCATGAGATAGACAATTACAAAGCTGTTCATGATTGGGTTTCAGTCATTCAATGTTGCAGCACTCATCCCTCCGCCAGTGCACATTTCCCACCACCAAGACCGCTAATTCCCTTCCCCCACACCTAGCCTACCTCTATAGCAGACACTTTTCCTTTTCTCTCACTCTTTCTCTCACCCTCTCACTCTCATTCTCACGCTCTCTCTCCCTTCTACACATTGTGGTTTGCATACATACATTTAGGGGTTATCATGTAAATCCCTTTGCCTACATTCAATGCTCAGTTCTAGTCTGGCATTACTATTTCCAACAGTTAATAGAACACTGGTATATATTTATGTCCCACAGATGAATGCAGTCATTCTATATCTGTCCTTTTTCTTCTAATTTTACTAAGCATGATGATCACCATGTCCATCCATTTGTAGGCAAATTGCATGACTTTGTTTTTCCGACAGCTGCATAGTATTCCATTGTGTAGATGTACCATAGTTTTTTATTTTATTTTATTTTATTTTTTTGCTTTTTTGGGTCACACCTAGCAATACTCAGGGTTACTCCTGGCTCTGTGCTCAGGAATTACTCCTGGTGGTGCTCAGGGGACGATATGGGATGCTAGGGATTGAACTCAGGTTGGCTGTGTGCAAGGCAATTCCCTAACTGTTGTGCTATCACTCCGGCCCATGTAGATGTACCATAGTTTCTTTATCCAGTCTTCTGTTCTCAGGCACTCAGGTTGTTTCCAGATTCAGATATTTTCTGATCTGTGATCCAGTTCTTATATTTACTGCCTAATCACAGTCAGTATTGAATGCTGCTTTTATTGCACTTTGAAAATATGATTCAACGGATATAAAAATTATAATTGTAAACTGATCTTTTTTAAAACAAAACTGAGATGAATGTGATTTGGTTAGACCACCGTAACTCATCTCTGGCAATAGGAATTATGCACAGAAATAGAATATTAATACTAAAGCCATTTTCTTCATCTGTTATGTCTGTTAAATGTAGTAGCTGCATCAAAGCTAACCACCAGTACAAGCGTTCACCAAATATTACCAGTTTTCTGTCTTCTAGTAGGATCATATTTACTAGAGCCTTTCTGATTGTATGCTTTTGTTCTCAATGAGTTGAAAGCAGAAATGAGAACGAGAAATATCTATGCTTAGATCTGAGCATTTTATTAGTGAGATGAGGGGCCTGGAGCAAGGGTGATAAAGAGTTTCCACCAGATGTCAAGGATCATGTACTATACATTAGAAACAGATTTTCTTGTTTAAAACATGGAGAATTAGGGTTGTTTTGTTAACCTAGTCTATTCTGACTGGCACACAGAATTCAAATAGGCTTCTCTAGGGGAAATTTTGTTTGATTTATTGCTTTCCTTACTATTTTATTGGGCCTAAATGTATGGCACTCAGTTTTCTGCCCTGTTTCTTATGGTCTTCAACAGTTTTTGGATTTTATGTCAGCATTTCATCTTGAATCTAACTGCCTTCTTTAGTTGATGGGCATGAAGAAAGTATTTTATTTTTAAAAAGACTTTAATGTATGCTTAGGACAAGGTCAAAGAGAGGTTGAGAAGTATTTGAAATAAGTGTTGTCTGTAGGTGCAGTGGTGGTGGGTCTGGGGTTGACTATAGAAACCCACTACATTCTAGAAACTCAGAAAGTGAATGTAAGAACAGAAATCGGCCAGACTTGCACATTACAACCCAGAAAAAAAGTCAGGACTTTATCCATACCATTCCCTTATATGAGCTGTAATGGTCAATATAAATAGTGCGGGATAAGGGTGCAGGCATGGGGATGGGGGAATAGCTGGGAAATGAGGGTCTCTGGTGGTGTGAGGGCATACTGGTGCTGGGATTGGTGTTGATGATGAATCTCACAACTGTATCGGGAAAAACTTTGTACTTTGCAAATTACAGTGTTTAAATAAAGTTAAAAAGATTCTAATACTTACTGCTTTTGTCTTCATCTTCCATTCCTTTTATTT
Organism: Cryptotis parvus; assembly: GCA_021461705.1. Classification (NCBI taxonomy): domain Eukaryota; kingdom Metazoa; phylum Chordata; class Mammalia; order Eulipotyphla; family Soricidae; genus Cryptotis; species Cryptotis parvus. Next base: position 17,474 of record JAJIBD010010880.1, read on the forward strand.
GTTCATCCATATAACAAAATAGAATTCTTCACTTACAAGGAATGAATGGGAAACAAAAAGTCATGGAAATGACATTGTTGGAATAACAAAAATTAATAAAAATAAATAAATATAAGGTATAATGGTGAAAAGCACAATGAAGAGGAGATATATTATCATTTGTCAATAATGACAAAGTAAGTGTGGCAACATAAATCATAGAGTGTTTCTATGTAGGGGCTTATATAGCTAGTCTATATGTTTCATCATTAGCATTTACCAGGTTATCACATGCTTCTTTTGACATTATTTTAATGAACTGATAATTTAATAATTTTCTTAAAGTAATGAATACTATTAATATGATTGGATAATTATTACTTATGCTATATAATTATATAATAATTGTTATGTCTTTATACTTACGTACAAAGAGACACTGCAACGTTATGGGACACATATTTTAAAAAACCACACCAACACATCCAAGTTAGTGTTGTCCTTTACACTAAAGTCCTAAAAACTTATCCTAGCATTATTGGGATGTTGTCACCAGCAAGCCTGGAATCTTTCTTCTGGAAGTTTTAATGGAGTTGTGCACTATCTATATATTTTTAACTTCATTTAAACACCGTGATTTACAAAGTTACAATACAGTTGTTTCAGGTATTCAATATTCCACAGTCCCATCACTAATGTACCCTTACCACTACTAAAGACCGTTGTTTCCTCCCTACTCCCTGCAGCCTGCTCCCTTAGCAGGCACTAATTTATTTACTTTATATTGTTTATTACAAGCTATATCTCGTAATGGTGTTGCTAAAGTCACAATCATTTTTGCTGAGCTGTTACATGCAAATATTGCTTTCACTGATTGAACTTAGTGGGTTTTTGCCCAATTTTTTTAAAACAAAGTTGTTCATGTTAATTTGTTACAGACTTTCATAATATTCAACCCCAATCCCACCACCATTGTTTTGTGCTATATTATTCTCAGTGAACTCAAAGGTGATAGGAAGTTTATGTTAACAGAACAAACATCTACTATGCTCTTGTTCTGCTCTTCAGGTTACAATTTTATACATAAATTTAAAATTTATATTTATATATATTGTCGGGGCGCCCCCCGGGGTCCCCGACAGTGCTGGGAAGCGAGTTCCCTTCTACCTCCCGCCGGCGGGGAATGGATGAAGACTCAGGAATCCAATGCAGTTTTAAAAGGGCTTTACTATCACAGATTCCAATATACAATCCAAGAGCAGGGAAAGCCTCTGGACTCTGGGTTGTAAGCCAAGATGGCTGCCACCACGTGTTGAGGCCCAACAGAGAATGGAGAGGATGGAGAAGCAAAACACCAAGGGAAGCCGAAATGGCAAAAAGGGGGAAAAAAAGAGAGCTTCTTTCTTCTTGCAGCTTATTTTAGAGCTAGAAATCTGCCCAAAAACACTCCCCAGCCCAGCCCATTCTGGGCTGGGCTATCTAGAGATGAAAACAGGAAAACAGCTTTATAGAAATGTAGCAACTTCAGGAGATTGTTTACAAGGACCCAGAGCTAATTAAAAGCCTCCTAGCAGAGCTGGGAGAAGCTATAAGCTAAATGTAACTTCCCCTGGCAGGAAGGATCAAATGCCTCAGGTAATTTCTCCCAGCACCTCACCTAATGTCTTGAGCCAAGATCTGCCTGGAATTGCCTTTATAGGGTAGAGAAGGGGGTTTCTGAGATGGCATGTCTCTGTACCAAAGATTAATACTAATGCCAGTTAAATATTTCTCCAAGCCTTCACAAGAGTCTCGTCTACTTCACGGTAGTTTTGTGTTTTAGTTGCCTTTGAGTTATCAGGGAGCCATGCTTGCTTGCTTGGAGGCAAACAGCATTTCTCTCTGGTCTAATTAGTTAGAGATCCAACATGGCCAGGCAAATATGCCAGTAAGATTTAGCTAGTCCTACGATGATTGTGGTAGCATGAGAGAATATTTATACCAGCCAGTACAGAATACATGATCAGATAAGACTGCCACATTCAGACTACCCCCTATCTATGAAGTGACCTGCAGGAGGCAATCCAGGGCAGATGCAGAGGCATAGGCTTTTAGGTGTCCTGCAACAATATATGAGTATATATATATATATATATATATATATATATATATATATATATATATCTTGACTATAAAATGTGATTTTGATACTTATATAGCTCAACACAATAACAATGTTTTGAAAAATGGGTCACCAAATGAATGAACTATGTGTTGATGGTTGGGATAAAATATTTGGGATGTACATTATTAATTCAGAGATATCTGAATGCCCCTCACTCCCATCCCAGACACCTGCCCAGTGAGTGTCCCAAGCATATTTTCCAAGTTTTGTTCTTGGAGTAATTGCTATGTTGATACAAACTTATATGTGCCATGTTGTATTGAACAGTGGCCATAAGTTTTGTTGGGAAAAGGAAATCAGGCTGAGGAGAGCAGCAGTGTCAGGGCAGAATTCATACTCAACTCTGTTTCCCTGCAGTGCCTGGAACATGGTAGGAAACTAACACTTGCTCATTAAATTAATGACAATGAAATTATGGAGTTGTAAAAAGAAGTCATACTTATACTAATGATACTTTCCTGATAGTGTGAAAACAGAACAATTTTTAAAAACTTGGGCTCGTAACTGGTGGTTCTTGGAAGTTACTTCCAGTGGTATCTGCAATATCATGTAGTGGCAGGACTTGAACCGAGGGCTCCATACTTAAAACATGCACTCTAGCATTTTGATCTATTTCCCATAAAATGTCTCCTTTTCTTTAGTGGCTGGATTAAAGTAAGCTTTGATGGGCGTTCATGGGGGAACACCTGGCAGTGCTTAGGGTTTACTTCTGGCTCTGCACTCACGGATCACTCCTGGTGGCTCTGAGGGGGGACCTTATAGGGTTCCAGGAAAGAAGCGTGGGTCAGAGGCGTGCAAGTAAAAGCACCTTCCACTCCTTGCTGTCACTCCAGCTCCTTATTTTATTAAAACAGCGTTATTTAACACCCATTAAGATGAACATACCACAGGCTTTCCAAACAAAAAGTTATTACCAAAGCATACCAAACAGCCCAAGTAATGCAGATCTTCTTAAAAGTCGAAGTCATATTCCAGCCTTCCCGAAATTGCAAAAAGTTTAGTTCTTTCCTCAACTAAAAATAAAAACAAAACAAAAAAAAAAAAACAACCAACCCCATTGCAGTTATTGGTTTTCTCTTAGACATCTAGCGTGATGCATGTATGCAATCAGAGTCTTTACAAACAACTACTGAGGGGGCAGGATGAGGCAGTGGGGAAATAAGCCACTCTGCCGTTCCCCCAGAAAGCTAGTATCAGACTAGCAGCTCTCTTTTGCAGGAGGAAAAGAATCCAATTTCCAGGCTGGTGTCAGTATTATGACTCTAACTTACTTCCTTACACAGGTCACAAAGCAGTCTGTGATTTCATGCCCAGTCCCTCCATAAAGACATGGCATGATTTTTTTGCTTTACTTCATTTCTTTCTATTTCTAAGTGGTAATTTTTATTTCCAGAAAGAATCAGAGGCAGCTTCTAAGGTTGAAGTACTGACACCAGACCATTGAAAATAAAAACAGCAAAATCTAATGAAATGAATAGAGATTCCCTGTCGTTCTTTAGTGAGGGAAGAAGTCATTGAGAGTCCAGGAATGGTGTGAGTAACATGCAGTTAATGAAGTGCTGGTGGCGCCCTGGGGGAAGCAGCCCTTCCCTTCACGTGAATGAGCAGTTCTCATGTGCATCAGCCTCGGTCATTCCTGCTCTACTCCTTTCTCTCCCCCGCTTCCCCTTTCCCTTATTCTGTCTCCCCAAACACCTACACTTTTTCTGAACAAATTGAAAATGAGTTGGAGAAATCTTGTTTTGTTTTTACCATGAACTCTTTCAACATTATATTTCCTTTAAACAAGAAAAAGACTTAATTTTTTAAAAATTAATTTTAAATAACAGTGCAATGTCCTGTCGGGGATGCCACTGCGGTCCCCCAACAGTGAGGGAATCGAAGTTCCCTTCTACCTCCGAAGCTGGTGAGGAATGGATGAAAACTCAGGAATCCGATGCAGTTTTAAAAGGGCTTTACTATCACAGGTTCCAATATACAATCCAAGAGTAGGGAAAACCTCCGCACTCTGGTTTCCCAGCTAGGACCCAGCCACATGTAGACCAAGATGGCTGCCACCACGTGTTGAGGCCCAACAGAGATGGAGAGGACGGAGAGGCAAATATCAAGTGAAGCCGAAATGGCAAAAATGGGGAAAAAGAAGGGCTTCTTTTCTTCTTGCAGCTTATTTTATAACTAGAAATCTGCCCAAACTCCCCAGCCCAGCCCATTCTGGGCTGGGCTATCTAGAGATGAAAACAGGAAAATAGCTCTATAAAAATATAGCAGCTTCAGGAGAACTTCTGGCTGTTTACAAGGACCCAGAGCTAATTCAAAACCTAGCAGAGCTGGGAGGAGCTATAAGCTAAATGTAACTTCCCCTGGCAGAAAGGGTCAAATGCCCTCAGGTAATTTCTCCCAGCACCTCACCTAATGTCTTGAGCCAAGATGTGCCTGGAATTGCCTTTATAGGGTAGAGAAGGGGGTTTCTGAGATGGCATGTCTCTGTACCAAAACTAATACTAATGCCAGTTAAATATTTCTCCAAGCTTTCACAAGAGTCTCGTCTACTTCACGGTAGTTTTGTATTTTAGTTGCCTTTGAGTTATCAGGGAGCCATGCTTGCTTGCTTGGAAGCAAACAGCATTTCCCTCCCCTCCCCTCCCTTCTCTTCGCCTCCCCTCTCCTCCCTCCCCTCCCCTCTCCTCTTCTCTCCTCTCCTCTCCAGCATTATGGTTTGTGCTACAGATACTGAGAGGTCATCTTTGCCTATTTTCAGCACGCAGATCTTATCCATAGTGGCCATACCCAACTATCTTTGTCAGAGTTGTCCCTTTTTTTCTATCCCCACTGCCTTTGCCCCCAGGACTTGAGGCAGGCTTCCAACCGTGGACCAACCCTTTTGAGAAGTAATTGGTTCCACACTCATGAAAATGAAGAGGCGTTTTTCTTCCAAGTGTTGAAGGCCGATGGATGGGGGATGCTGGTATGGAGTTTTTTTTTTTACAAATAACGAAACTGAAGAAGAGAGGCAAGATGATGGCGGGGCAGCAGCAAGAGCTGGAGTGGGCAGAGGGTTGGCAGCTCTCAGTGCTCGAACTGCTGAGAGGACCACAACATTTCTGCTTGAGTACACGTGGGTGCCCGAGGATATTCTGGCTCAGGAAGAGTGCTATAAAATGAAATCGGCCCGTCACCCGCCATGAAGCACCAGCCCTGTGTGGTTCGTGTAGGCATGGCGACATCACGACCTCCAGCCCGTGAGTTTTAATGTGTCTGAATAGGGCTCATGGGGCCCGACTCAACACCATTGTGGAGTGCTGGTGTAGAGGCTGGGTTTCTGTGGGAGCACTATGGGCTCTCACTGTGGGGTCCTGGCAGTGTGCCTCTGTGGGGTGGCCCTGCCCCCATTTCCTATCCCCCCTTTTTTGTTGTTTCGTTTTGATCTTTGGGTCACATCTGGCACTGCTCAGGGGTTACTGCTGGCTCTTCTCTCAGGAATTAGTCCTGGCTGTGCTTGGGGGGACCACATGGTATGACGAGGATCAAACCTTGGTGGGACCGGGTTGACTGCTTGCAAGGCAAACGCCCTGCCCACTGTACTATTGCTCCACCCCCCCATTTCCTCCCTTGACCAGCCTGTGCCACCCCTCTGAGAAAACCTCTCTGAGTGCCAACTGTCTGGAGACCAAGGATGGGGCATATGCTCTACTGGACTGGTGGCTCCAGCCATTCTCCATGTCCAAGTCATGACAGGCAGCAGCATGGCCCTGGTCCCGGTATCTGCTGGGGTATGGCCCCACTAGCAGGTCAACCTGGACCAGCGGGGCAAGTGCACCAGCAGCCTAATGGTGCCCTCAGGCTTCTGGATATCCAAAATCGCCTCTGGGCAGAATCCAATAAATCAGGACCAAGTTTCCAGATAAATTAAACCACCAAAAGTTAGGTATGTGGGAGCAACGCCCACCAGCAGCGTCCAGCTCAGCAATACAACCTCTCTCGTTGGGTTTGCTTCGGAGACTGTAAATAAATCTCGAAGGAGAGCAGAAGCCACAGTTAAGAAGCTCTTTCACCAGCCATCATCCAGAGACTCATAAATAAATATTGGAAGAGATCAACATGATGCAAAGATGCTCACAGACCCTGCCAAAGGCTGAGTCATATGGGTACCACATAGAGGGTACCCCCATGCCCTAACAGAGCCCCAACAGCTGAAAACCTCCGCACTCCACAATCACTGCCATGCTCCTGGCCAGATCCCACTGCTCAAGATGAGCGCATCCAGAAAGCAATCTGTCAAAGAACTCAGGTATGCGGGCGTTGTGACAGAAATCTCCAGCTTGCATGGAGAATGAAGGGCTCCATGGAGGCGTTCATGGATTACCTTCCGCATCTCATGGCACTTCCAGAAGTTATGGCAGTCATGCACGTACTCCAAATGCCACCCAGTTAAAAATTCAACTCCAGCTGTATCACCTCATGAAAAATTTTGGACTTTCTGGAGTGCGGTTGTGCAACAACACTGAAAAAAACCAGGAGTAGCACACCAGATGGATGGGATGTAATGTAGAAGGTATCCAATCTTGAGGAACAAAGTATCAGCACAGAGGGCTTGGCCTCTCACATTTTAGTAATCTCTTATACAGGGCTTAATGACTTAATAACTCCATGGTGAGATACATAACCTCCACCAACTTTCTTATGAGAAAACATTTTTTTGGCCATTCTTATAGCACATTGTAACAAGCAATATGAAATGAATTATCGACGGCCTCTATGGGGGTATGCTTAAGGGGTGGGTGGAAAAGTTGGAGATGATGGTGGTGGGAATGTGCAATGGTGGTGGGATTGGTGTTGCTATATTGAATGTCTATAGCAAATCACCATGAAACTTTGTAAATCACAGTGTTTATATAAGGCATAATGGGAAAATAAAATAAAAATGAAAAAAATTTAAGAAGAAATTGCCTAGACCTGAAGTAGTACAAAGACATGAGAAAGCCATCCCTTTGAGATGCAAATCCTGAGCTCTTTGTACGTGGAGAAACTGAGCACCATGCAGAGAAGGGTGGACCCCTTCAACAAAGGAGCCCTGGGGCGGGGAGATAGCACAGCAGGTAGGGCTTTTGCCTTACACCCCACTGACCCAGGCTCCATCCCCAGAATCACCTATGCCCCCCTGAGCATGCCAGGAGTCATCACTGAGCACAGAGCCAGAAGCAAGCTCCAATGAACAACTTTCATAAACTGCAGAGTGTATATACGGTATAATGGGAAAATCAAATAAAAATGTAAAAACTTAAGAAATTGCCTAGCTATATCTAGCTAGGCAAGAAGCAAGTAAGTAATACTATAGCTGGTTGTGGCCCAAACACCAGAAAAATAGTAAAAACTACAGAAGAATCTAAAGGTCATGATAAAGATGATGATAAGAATATGAAAGGACCAACAGGCTGGCGAGGCTTTCTCTGTGACAAGGATTTACTCTTTTGTATGCTCAGAATTCTAGGCCCAGACAATTTAGAGAAGATGTATTAAAAAACCCCTATTCTCTCTTGAACACATATCTCTGACTTTCTATCAAAATCTATTTCTTTCTATAAAATATATTTTTGTTTCACTATCTCACCTCCTCCTGAAATTCTTTTCTGCAAATGAGATAGACCTGGAACACCAATTTTCTTTTCCTGCAGAAAGAATTCCACGCTCCAGCCTGAGTTCATGACTCCCCAAGAACTCAGGTGTTGGGGACCATCTCCCACCACCTGTGGAACAAGTGGACTTGGGTGCGGCTTGATGGCTGCCTGTGGGACTGGTGAGATGGGAGTGTCCATGTTCCATGGTGCTCAGAGCAGACTTTCCCAGCTCTGACCTTTACCTGAATGGCCAATGTGCAGCGACGTGGAGGGGCTGTTTCCTTGAGATTTCGCCATTTCACCCAAGACCCCACAACACCTGGATCAACCTTAAGAAGAATAAAGCCACTTCCAGTGAGGATTTTGCAGATGGAATCAGTGATTTTGTTTCATTTTTTAAAATTTCACACTCATTCTTTTAAAAAAATTTTTATTATCACTGTATCACTGTCTTCCCGTTCATCATCTATTTGCTCGAGTGGGCACCAGTAACATCTCCATATGTCCTGTCTCATGCTAGTAGAGCCTAAGGGTATCTGCTCGCTCCAGGAACATAAAGAGCCTCAAACCATTCTGTCAGGTCATGGGAATGAGGTCTATAATTGTTACTGGTATTTGGCATATCAAATACGACACGGGTAGCTTGCCAGGCTCTGCCGTGCAGGTGGGATACTCTTGTAGTAGCCTCTCATCTTGTGCATTTATTGATGAGATGGGAAGGATCAGTTACAGTTACAAAAGTGTGTTCATATTTGGATTTCAGTCAGTGTTCCAGCACCCATCCTTCCACCAGTACCTATTTCCCACCACCAATGTCCCCTGATTCTTCCCCCTCCCCAACCTGAGTCTATGGCAGGCAATTTTTTACTTCTCTCTCTCTCTCTCTCTCTCTCTCTCTTGCTCTCTCTCTCTCCTTTCTCTTGCACATTGTGGATTGCAGTACATACATTTAGAGTTTAGTGTGTATATCCTCTTGCCTAGTTTCTATGCTCAGTTCTTCACTGGTATTATCATTTACCCTAATTATTAGTACACTATTTCTTTCTCTGTATTACCTAACCTCTGACTCCCACACATTTGCAGTAGGTTCTACCAACTGACAAGACGTCCTGATCCATGTTTTATCTGACCTTGGGCATTGATAACATGCTATTTTTTATATCCCACATATAAATGCAGTCATTCTATATCTGTCCTTTTCCCTCTGGCTAATCTTACTCAGCTTGATCCTCTCCATGTCCATCCATTTATAGGCATATTTGATAACTTCGTTTTTCCTAATAGCTGCATAGAATTCCATTGTCACACTCGATTCTTCACACAGATTTCACAGTGGACTGCTGAAATCTTACACAACTTGTATTTGTTCTTCATCCTTTGGCATCCTGAACAAAGCAGTCACTTATTCGTTGACATTGGACAAGCCCGTCTCCGTTCCAACCCTAGTGTCTGCATTTCCAGTCCATGCATGTTTCCTCAGTCCATGTTACATCTCCCAATGACCCAGAAATTGCTCCAGATTCATCTCTGTAAAGTTTTCATCCTTTCCATGTCTCAGTGTAAAGTGCAAAGAAAGATTAATTTAATATAAACATTCTGGAGAGGCTGTTCTTTTCATAGCTTTTGCCTATAAGCTTTTACCTCATAGCACTTGGGATTTGAGTCTATTAGATTTAGGTTATCTTTCACAAGCTGTAGTTCACCTTCAAAGAAGCAAAATGCTATTTCCTGTCAGTTTTCTTAATTACCTGTCAAGCATAATTCCTCCTTTCTCAGCCTAGAACTGATTACGGTGAGGGAACCATAGGCTACGGCTGATCCAACCGTGTTTTAGTAGCAAAACAGATTAAAATCAATACAGTCAGCCAACTAGAATGAAATATTAGAAGGGAAACCTCCCTCCTTCAGAGAAATGCACAACGTTACAGGTTCCCTTTTGTCTTGGGTTCCAGATTCACCCTATGAATAAAAAATCCCCATATTTCTCTACACAAGGACTGAGCCCAGGGCAGCAAAATAGTCCACCATGAGAGAGGCGAGGAGGTGTGGGTGTTAAGATCGTCACTGTTAAGAATAAGAAAGATCTTATTCTTGCTCTTAGTTTAACCCACATGTCCTGGCTTGGGAACTTCCAGGAGACATTCAGGCACTTGGGATGGTGCTCACTTCAGCCTGATTATGCATATTTCATGTGTAAGTGCATTGAAATGCTGGAAGAATAGGTGGCATGTGAGGGCAGAAAGCAAGAGCTGGCACAGAGCGCCATCACCAACTCTTCAGTGGTGGCGGGGAAGAAATATTAATATCTTGGTAATTTCTTCTTGTTGCTTTATGGACAGAGTGACAGTCCCAATGCAGCGCCAGATGGGAGCATGGACCAGTTGGGATATATTATTCCATTTGTTGCTTATTCTGCGGAGTTTGTAGTTTTCCATCTCGCGAAAATTCTGGCCTAGGATCTTTGCCCTTATTGAATCATTACAGCTCTCCCTTGAAAAGATTGGAATTATTCTATATTGTATACTTCCATTAAACTCTTCTTGAGAGAGAAGAACAAAATTACTGTATTCAGGAATTACAAACTGCGCAATTGCACACAAATGTTGATGCCTTAAATCTGTTAGAATCAGACAAGCCTGTTGACTGTCCTTTTCACTCTCATGAATTGCCGTGTTTTGCTGTGCTAGGAAACAAACCCAAGGCTTTCCACATGCCAGGCATGTACTCTCTTACTGAGCCATGCCCTGCTGCTCTCGCCACTCATGCTCAGCTTCTTTCTCTCTGGGAATGACCATTTGAGTGACTCCTGTTTACAAATGCCACCCACTCTTCTGAGTTCAGTTTTCATCTCTCTCCTCCATGGAGCCTTCCAAACCTCACCTTTGAACTCCGGTGTCACTGTTGCACAGATTGTGTTTGTGCTTCTTGCCTTTTCCCCTTTTCATGGAAACTCTGTATTCTGCTCTGCTCCGTCCCTTTGCACAGACATTTAACCTCAGCTCTAGCAATCCCATTTTAATGCACGTTCAAAATATGTGACTCTAATCCAGAAATGCCCAAGCTAGAGGAGAGATAAAGCCTAAACCTCTGCTTGTGTCTTTGATTCCTTATTGGCTTTTATTTTCCATCTAGAATGTGAGCACTTCCTAACCTGGAATTTATCTTTGCTAAACGTTTTTTATAGTCACAGCGCTGCAAAGACAGAGCATTTAGTGGGCTCCTCAATAAATATTTGTAAGAAGTAGGACTCCTAAAGAACAACGAGGGCTAGGAATTTACTGCCAGAAAGAAGAGGAGGGAGGAGTGTGGAGGCGACCAGCTGCTGCTGACAAATGCCTCACCTGTTCCGAGAGGCAGCGGGCGGAGGTTTGTTTCCGTCGCCGACAGCTGAAGAATCAGAATGTTCCTGTCTGAGGCATCAGTCTGGTCTTTAGCCATTTGGGTTGCTCCTGTCTTGGACGTGCTTCTCCTGGAAGAGGGCTGGGGCACTCTTATGCTCCTCTCTCCCAGGAGCATGAGTGCCCCTAGACCATGAGATACTCTTATGATCCTCCCTCTCTGGGGAAGGCAGAGAAGACAGCATGGGCAATGTTAATTGGGAAGATTTTCCAAGACTGCTTCTGGGAGGATGAATATGCGAGATCCCTCACCCTCTTCACCTTTTCTTCTCCCAGGGCAGGATATTGAAAATGACTTCCTTGACAATATTTTATTTCTAAATGGAAACAAGAAAGAAACACTTAAGGTTAATGCCCGGAAGATTCCTGTTACCCTCGACAGTGATCTTAGCATTGTCTTTTGTCCTGGCAGAAGTGACTGTGATGCTGATCCTAGGTTACTCTTGCTCTGTGATGGAAAACACCAAAGCACAAAATCTCTGAGGATAATGGTCAAGGACATTAGTAAATACAAGGGAATTTGAGCTTTGGTGGAAAAATTAAGAGTTACAAAGTATCCTATAGGGTCTGATTGATAGTACAGCAGCTAGAGTGTTTGCCTTGCATGCAGTTGACTGGGGCTCGATCCTCAGCATCCTGTATAATCCCCTGAGTACCATCAGGAGTAATTCTTGAGTGTGGAGCCAAGAGTAACCTCTGAGCATTGCCAGGTGTGACCCAATAGTTTTCATGTATTATAGACTATTGCATGCCCAGCCCTATCAGTTCAGTAGGAGACAAGAAAAAGAATCACACTCTATTTTTGAGGCTTCTGTGCTGTGACCTATGTTGTATTACTTGCTTAAAGACAAATTATAAAGGGCCAAGGGTCTGGGTTGCTCGGTCTTTAGAGTCAGTGAGTTACTGTTTAATGAACAAAAGAGACCAAATGGAAGCTTCCTGGGAACATCTCATGGTCGTTAATAGGTGAGCACCTCCCAGCTGTCCCAGTCAGAGCAAAGCTGGAACCAGGAGTCAGGGCCTCTGCAGTGGAGAGGATGAAAGGCTTCGAGTGTGAAGCTGCCTCTGCTTGCTCTGAGATTTTCCTGTTGGATTCCGTGACACTGTCTTTATTTTGCCATTTGAAATTCCCCGTTAGAGGTAGTACTTCAGTTGACCTGCTAAACAGAACGACACATAAAAGCCCCAGGGAGATTACCATAGCCTCTTGTTCCTGTGCTTTCTGCCTTGTAGTCTATTTTCTCCAGGCCCACACAAAACTTGCCTTCTTTTAAAGTTATTTCATATTTTAAAAATAAACCCAATAGTGAGACTAAAACAGGCAGTTATTTTGATTTCAGTCACTTCCTCCAGCTACAAAAGCCCCCACATCTTTTCTTGGTGGAAGTTTCTGCAGCAATACACAGAGAATGGTGGTTCCCATATGCAGGACTTGTTTGTGGCCATCTCCCCAGCAACCGGAAGCTTTGGGAGCAGAAAGCGGCTCCTGCTGGACCTTTGTCTTGGAAGATGTGACAGGGACTTCCAGTGAATATGTGAGTCTTGTGCCACAATGACAACGCCATGCACAGACTCCGGGGAATATTTTACTTACAGAAAAATAGGCATATTTCTCCCAGTGGAAAGTCTAGTCTAGTGTATAGTCCACATGGCCTGGTGTTGCCCAGGGTGAACTCAGGAAACTGTTCTCTACAGAGGGGGATTGCACGTTTTCTGAGTAGGAGGAAGGATAATAGTGACTAGGTGCTGATGGCTATGTTGTTAGAAGACTGTGTAGCTTCTTATCCGGGTTGCCCATGTCCTAGGACAGGTTTCAAAGAAGTAGCTTCCAGAAACGAGAGTGGAAACGGGCTCCTCTGGGATGGTCATGAAGGTGAGAGGGTGGTGGCTTTTGAGTAAAACCCATCATCTCATCCCGCGCTCATGTTCTCTCCCAACTGCTTTCTAATTTTCCATTGACAACCAGGTTTGATTCTTTTCGCTGGCTTTTCTTCAAGGTCTCTCTCCCGTCCCTGCCCCTCCTGGGTCATTGCCCCGAGGTCTCTCTGCTGCTGCTATTCTTTCTGTGTGGTTTGCTTCTTCCCCAGATGCCTGCATGGCTTTTCATTTGCTTTCTTTGGGTCCTATTCAGATCTTCCCAGAGAAAACTTTTGCTGGGCAATTCATCCAAAATCACACTCCTTTCTCTATCCTCTCATTTGGTTTATTTTTCATTGTGATAGTCTCACTTTCTGAGTATGTACCTGTAGTTGTATTTCTACATATATAAACACACATGCGCACATATGCGCTGTTTGTCTTTTGCTTTTTTCCATATAAATAATAAACACAAGGGGCTAGAGTGAGTGTGCAGCAGGGAGGGTGTTTGTCTTGCACACGGCCGAACTGGGTTTTATCCCCAGCATCCCAGACAGTCTCCCCAGCACCGCCAGGAGTAATTCCTGTGTGCAGAGCCAGGAGTGATCCCTGAGCATTGCCGGATGTGACCCAAAAAGCTAAAAATAAGTACTAAACATGTCCTAGAATATATAGATATATTCCAAATCCTAGGATATATCAGATATCTAAGGCAGATACAACTTTGAATATAGGTCAGGTTATTTATCGGTTGTTATCTTGAGAAAATTATAGTCATGTGTTACTTCACAACAGGGATATGTTCCGTGAACTGCTTTGTCAGATGATGTTATTGCTGGTAATAATTACACAAATATGACTGTGAGAGGTGGTGCTCCTGGGGGGGTGGTGAACGATTCTGGTCCCCACCCGTTTAAAGCCCCAGAAGCCAGGAAAACCTCCATGATCCACAATTTTTGAATCCAAAAATCCACAATTTTCAAGGCTGGACTTCACTGCTCCTTAGAGCTCCACCAAGGAGAAAAGCCAATTTCAAACAAAGGTATGTGGGAGGCTGCGACTACAACTCTCCAGGCTTTCTTGGAGCTGGGGATGAGCCTTCCCCCACAGAACCCCTGTGGTTGGGCCCCAAGAACTGATCCAAAAAAGCTCTTAAGTGGCAGAGATGCTTCTGGTCCGTCAGGTGGCGTGTGGCTGCTGTGCAGCCACTCTAGATCTCAGAATGTAACGTACTGAAGAGCCATGTATCACACCACATTTGACAGGGCACTCAATCACAAATGTGCAGTCACAATGTCTATTCTCTAAGAACATATCAGTAACTTCTTATACAGTGGATCCAAATGAACCTATGGGTCCACTGTGAGATTTAATAATCCTCATTGTCTTTCCTCTGTGAATGTAGTTCTCCACCATATTTAGCAAATCAGACACAACATGTAATATAAAGTAGACTATGCTTGGGATAGGCTCAAACAGTGTTTGTAAAATTTTGAAATATAAGTGCTATCCATAGCTGCAGAATTGGTGGGCTTGGGGTTGAGTAGTAGGAACCCACTATGTTCTATAAATTCAGTAAATGAATGCATGAACACAGATGGGCCAAATTCGTACATAGCAACCAGAAAAAGGTTATGACTCTATCAATACCATTACCATCTATATGCTCTAATAGTCAATTTAATTAATGCTGGCTAAGGGAGCAGGCATGGGAATGGGGTGGGTGGGCAATGAGGATCTTTGGTGGTGGTGGGAGCACACTGGTGGTGGAATTAGGGTTGAATGATGAACGCTTTTAACCACTGTGAAAAACCTTGTACTCTGTAAATCACGGTGCTTAAATACATTTTAATTAAATTGAAAAAATAATTACACAAACATGGATGGCTTAGCTTACTTTACATCTAGGCTATGTGGTATCCCCTATGGAGATCACCATTGCATACACAGTCCCTTGTTGACTAGATAGGTCATGATGCGTGACTGCCCTTAACCTCTTTACCCTGCCTTTTGTTATCTTTGTAAACTGTATTGCGTGTACATAGTTAATGGATCTGGCAATGATGTAGCCCATAGTAGTCCTATTACAGTGCTTGGAATGTAGCAAATGCCCAATAAGCAATTCTTTTCAGCATGGTGTAGGATTTTACATAATCTGTGCCCTGCTTTCTATACTATGAAGGTTTTCTAGCCTGAATCCAATTCTGTGATTTTTCTTGAGGTACAAATTTAGAGAAGTGGTGAATAAATAGTCCATTGACAGGTCTAATAAAAGTGCCAGTCTTAGTAAAATGTTCAAAGAGCAACACCAAAGTCATGAGCCTTTGCTTTTCTTAACAGTAACATTCAAGGTTGGGGGAGATGGTTCAAGACTAGAACTTGGGGCTGGAGCGATAGTCCAGCCGGGTAGGGCATTTGCCTTGCACACGGCCGACCTGTGCCGGTTCGATCCCCGGCAACCCATATGGTCCCCCGAGGACCCCCCCAGGAGTAATTCCCTGAGTGCAGAGCCAGGAGTAACCCCTGAGCATTGCGGGTATGACCCAAAAAGAAAAAGAAAAAAAAAAGGACTAGAACTTAAGTTTTGCAAGCAGAATCCCTGGATTTAGTTTCTAGCACTTCAGTGTCTCCAGTTTACTGAATGTTCCTGGGTGTGGCCACAAACACAGACAGAAACAAACAACAACAAATTTCACACCCTCTTTTTCAGTATGTTTTTCCTTATTGTTATAGCTTATGAGAAAAACAAATGGGAGAGTGAGATTTTATGTGTGTGTTTATGTGTGTGTTTGTCTTGTAACTTCTAATTATGTTTCTAATCATACCCTGGGGAGTGCTTGATGTGTGATAGTTTGTCCTGAGAGCAAATATTCCTGCCCCAGGTAAATGCCTTTGCAACATATATTTATTTCTGTTTTGTCTGATTCTTGGTGACATTAGAGGTTGTGGCAGTTGGAAAATAGAAATTTCACAAAGAATAAGATCAAACATTGTAGTGAACTTTTTCTAAAGAGTCAGACAATACTTGTCATTGTTACTGCAGGGGTGGAATGGCCCTGAGGTACAGCAACTTCCTTGCAGTCAATCATGAGTCCACAAGTTAAATCCTAGGCTCTAACCCATGTATGACTATCATTCTTCACTTAGGGATCACTCATGAATAGTGCTAAAAGGATTGTTGGGGAGCTTCTGGGGTCTTGAATGATATCAGGAAATGAATTCTGTTCTATCTCTGAAGCTGGTGGGGAATGAATAAAAATTCCTGAGTTTTCCTCAGGAGTTTTAAAAGGCCAGTTCTAAAAGGCTTTAAAAATCCCAGTTCTAAAAGGCTTTTACTAAAACAAGCTCTGTAGTTCACTGTCACCATCTTCCCATTCATCATCGATTGGCTCAAGTGGGCCCCAGTAACATCTCCATATGTCCTGTCTCATGCTAGTAAAGCCCAAGGGCATCTGCTTGCTCCAGGAATATAAAGAGCCTCAATCCATTCCAGAATGAGGTCTATAATTGTTACTGGTATTTGGCATATCAAATACAACATGGGTAGCTCGCCAGGCTCTGCTGTGCAGGTAGCATACTCTTGTAGTCATCTCTAAGTCCAGAATTTATTGATGAATCACGTGGCGCAAGCAGCCGCGAGAGTGGGGGGGGGCGTTGTCTGGCTTGTTGCAAGGCTCTGCTGGGGTGGCGGGCCAGGGCTAGAACCCACCATCCCTCCTGGGCACCTCGTGAGCAGCTGGGCACAGGGAGAGCCAGTAGCAGCTCTGCCCCATGTCTGTGAGTCTCTGGACCGGCATACCTGGAGCCGGATTTAAAAAAGACTGCTGCAGGGGTGGAACTCGATGAGCTGGGCTGTGATAGGCTGGTCTGCTGGGTGGAGTTCTGACGAGAGAGAAGTCCGGATGTGGAAAATGGAGGCCCTCATGGAGTGGGGGTCGTCTGGCTTGTTGCAAGGCTCTGCTGGGGTGGCAGGCCAGGGCTAGAACCCACCATCTCTCCTGGGCACTTTGTGAGCAGCTGGGCACAGGGAGAGCCAGTAGCAGCTCTGCCCCCATGTCTGTGAGTCTCTGAATCTCTGTAGTTACAATCCAAAATAATGGGATTTTGAGACCTCTAGCTTTTGGTCACAACTTAGACAATGTAGGAGGGACCAAGTCTCCCACCAAAGTGAATCCCTTACCTCAAGTCAGTCCCTGTATATATCCAAAAGTAATCCTATCTTCAGGGAGGGTCCTGTCAACAAAGATCAACAAATCAGCTTCTAGGTGTACAAGTAGGGTGGTACTACCCTAGGGTGGTACAACATTTGTTTCAGGTCTAAACATGATTATTCCAGGGGCAGGTCCCTTTCTCTGATATTTTCTTATGTCAAAACACTGGAGAGAGCTAGTATGAAGAAATATATCTGAATGGATATATATTCATGGGGGAGAAACATACCATAATTTCATGGGTTTCATGTAATCTAGATGGTACCCACAAGGTTCATCTATTTTCTATTTGGCACAAAGGTGATTCTGAGTGTCTTGTCTTCTGTTTACTGAAAGGGTAATGCTCGCCTGCTTGATAGCAAACTAGCAACTCCCTTAATCTTAAACAATAGTCTCAACATAGCCAGGGTGGAAATCTCCTGGTCAGATAGTACAGCAGGTAAGGTGCTTGCCTTATAGTCGGCCCAGATTCAAGTCCGGCATTCCATATGGTACCCCAAACCCTGCCAGGAGTGATCTCTGAGCATCACTAGGTATGCTCCCTACCCCACAAGAGAAAGTTAAAACCTCATCAATTTATTTAAATCACTTGAATCACTTGAATTCCATTATTCATCGATTTGCTCGAGTGGGCGCCAGTAACATTTCCATTGGACCCTATCACGTGCCAATGTAGCCCAATGGCATCTGGTTGATTCAGGAATATGAAGAGCCTCAAACCGTTCCTTCAGGGACTTTACAAGGAAGTCTGACCATTGTGTAGGTGGGCGGCCATGTGATCTTTTGACATCCCGTGGGACCCAGTTGGTAACGACTCTAGTCCAGCGGTCATCTCCAATTCGCATTATATGTCCAGCCCTTCTGATTTTCGATGCCTTGGCAGACGAGACAGCGTCCCTGATTCTGGAATAGTGATGGAGGTCAGAACTCCGATTTCTTCTCTCACTTGAGTGAGGCGTGATATTCCAAGCATAGCTCTTTTGATTCCTCGCTGGGAGATGCGAATAGCATTCTCATCCTGCTTTCATAGGGCCCAGGTCTCTGAGGCGTATGTTAATGCAGGGAGAACAGTGGAGTCAAAGAGATGTGCCCTTGGGGGCCAGAAAATAGCCCAGCGGGTGGGGCGTTTGCCTTGCACACGGCCAGCCTGTGCCAGCCCGGGTTCGATCCCGGCATCCCATATGGTCCCCGAGCACTGCCAGGAGTAATTCCTGAGTGCAGAGCCAGGAGTAACCCCTGAGCATCGCCGGGTGTGGCCCAAAAGCAAAAAAAAAAAAAAAACAGTTTGTTCTATTCTTCATGATGTCGTCAATGGTGGTATCTTCCCATGTTGCTGCAATGGTGCCAAAGAGTTCCCAGTTGGTGGCCGTTCTGAGAGTTCTCTTCTTAAACTTTGCAGCCTTTTCTCCCCATTGCGGGAAGTAGAATTTTGCATGAAGAACAGACAGTGGGTCGGCTGGGTTGGGATTATGGCAGCTGATAAAGGCAGACACCTGGTCCTCATCTTTCTCTTCCAGGAATCTGAGCTACCCTGATCTTCAGAGTCAGCTTGTTGCTTATTTCATGATGTCACTGACCATATACTTCCCATTCGTGCCACAAAAGTGATCAGTGAGCTCCCAGACTGCCTGAAGCTGAGGTGCCGTGTCTAGTGATGGCAGGTCATAAGGTGAATCAAGAAGACATTCACTTGCTTCAAGCTGATCCAGAGAGAAGAAAGCCAAGAAAGAAGTACAGACCATCACTCCTCAGCTGGAGAAGCCAGAGGCAGGCCTGAGGGAGGACCATGGTGACTTTCAGGTGCTCCTCTCCATCTGACCCGTCATAGGAGGCATGAAGTTGAACACAGCACGGAACCCACACCCGGCTGATGTTTCACACCAGGTACACCCGGCAGAGCAGAAACCAGCTTTCCCGTTGAACCCCCTGCATTCCATGGACCACGAGAGCAACTTCCGACCCGAGTCCACCATCCCGATGGAGCCTCGGAGGAGCCCAGGGAAACCCCCCACACCTTGCTGGCAGCGATCTGTGTCACAATCCACACTCTGCAGCTGGTAAGATCTCCCCCAGCATATTAATCTAGTCTCCAGCCCACAGATTAATCCAGTCTCCAGCCCAGCTTGTCAGAAACCCAGCCTACAAGGACCCGCCCTGTAGAGACCCGCCCTTCAGAGGAGAGTATTTCAAGCCCAGGAATGCTTGAGCCTAAGACACAGGTACACCCGGCAGAGCAGAAACCAGCTTTCCCGTTGCGTGCGGCCGCTCTTGTAATTGCAATTACCTCCAAATTACCACAAATATTCTACCCACCCCTCTGAGAGCCCCACAAAGTAATGAGAATATAGTGCCCGCATGGCAGAGCCTGGCAAGCTGTCTGATGTGTGTTCGATATGCCAAATCCAGTAACAAAAATGTTTATTTTCCTGACCCCGAAAGAGCCCTTAATACGGCAGCAATAAGAAAGGCAAACAAGCAGTGCCTGATAAAATTTCACGGCTGTCCTAGGCTGCCAAACGAAGAAGGACTAAAATGACTGTCTGTACTTTCAATGCATGTACACTGGCATCGGAAGCATATATTGAGGATCTGATGCTGCAAGCAAGATCAAGTACGACATCATTGGTCTGACTGAGATGAGGAGGCGTCAGTCGCATCATGCTGTATTTGACACCGGAGAAGAATTGTTCCTTGGAACATGTGATGAAAAGAGGCGTCGGTGGCATTGGTGTCCTTGTCAACACGAACATGGCTGTCAACATTGATTCATTTGAATGCCTAACAAACTGAATAGGACGATTACACTTGAGGAGATGTGGCCCACTGCCAGCAATCTCTATCTTCATTGTCTATGCACCAACATCCACATACAAAGAAGATGAAATTGAGAAATTCTACATGGAATTGGAGGAGTTCTATAAAAAAGATCACACCTTCTACAAGATCATAGTCGGTGATTTTAATGCCAAGATAGGACCGAGAAGATTGGCTGAAGAACTCCACATCGGGACCCATGGCCTAGAATGGAACGAACAGGGTGAGAGACTATCTGAGTTCATCATGTCCACCAAGACTATTCATGGGAACTCACAGTTTCAGAAGGCTGAAGCGAAACGTTGGACATGGGAATCTCCTGGCAGACAGTTCCACAATGAAATTGACCACATCATCTTCAATTGACGGTTTTGTCTGACTGATGTTGCTGTCGTCCCCAAATTCCAGACAGGATCGGACCACTGTCTCCTTCATGCAAAATTCTACTTCCCGCAAAGGGGAGAAAAAGCTGCAAAGTTTAAGAAGAGAACTCCCAGAACGACCACCAACTGGGAACTCTTTGGCACCATTGCGGCAACATGGGAAGATACCATCATTGATGACATCGATGAAGAATACAACCGACTGGTTCAGCACCTCCATGATTGTGCGAAGAATGCCGAGAGAGAGAAAGACACAAAAGGATGCTTGTCTTCAGAAACTCTTGAGCTCATTCGCCAACGTGGCAAGGCGCGAGCCTCAGGAGACCAAATGCTAATGTCCAAGCTTGCTAAATGGTGCAGAGAAGCGATAAAAAGCAGACCTCAAAGACAGAAGAGCAGAAATACTGGAAGATGCAGCAGAAGCCGGGAAAAGTATTCGCACTGCCCGCCTGTCCTTCGCCAACTATAAGACCAAGATGGCTGCCCTCCGACGCCTGATGGATCTATCACATCTTCCAGAAAGGCAATGGAGACGATTATCCAGGACTTCTACTCAAATCTCTTTGATAGCCACATCCACCTGCCCACATACCAAATTCCACAGGATGGATATGTCATTCCCAACGTTCTCCCTTCTGAAATCCGACATGCCATCTCGTTGGTAAAGAAGGGAACAGCACCAGGCCCAGACAAAGTCAGACCCGAACATCTGAAGAATCTGCCGTCGGTACTCATCAATACACTAGCTCGGCTCTTCACACGCTACCTTTCCGAATGCAAGGTGCCCTCCCAATGGAAAACCAGCAGGACAGTTCTACTGTTCAAGAAGGGAGACATTCACGACATTGGCAACTATCGCCCCATCTGTCTGTTGTCTGTCATCTACAAGCTGTTTACACAAGTCATCCTGAACAGGATTAGCAGAACACTAGATGAAGGACAACCATGCGAGCAAGCAGGTTTCCGGAAAGGATTCAGCACAATCGACCATATCCACACAGTAACCAAGCTCATTGAGGTTTGTAGGGAGTAAAAGATGCCGCTCTGTCTCACGTTCATTGATTTACAGAAAGCCTTTGATTCTGTGGAGACTGAAGCAGTCATCGAAGCCCTAGTCAAACAGGGTGTTCAAACCCAATACATCAAGATCCTTCGTGAGCTGTATTACGGATTCACCACCAGGATCTCACCATTCTACAAAGAAGTGATCATTGATGTCAAAAGAGGGGTTCGACAGGGTGATACCATCTCACCAAAACTCTTCAGTGCCACCCTCGAGAACATCATGAGACAATTAGAATGGGAAGGAATGGGAGTGAAGATAGATGGTCGGCAACTACACCACCTCTGCTTTGCTGATGACATCGTTCTAATAACACCAAATATTAGCCAAGCGGCACAAATGCTGGCTGACTTTGACCGAGAATGTGGAAAGGTAGGTCTACAGCTGAATCTGAAGAAAACTATGTTAATGAGAAATGAACTAGTTCCAGAGGCCCCATTCACTCTCAATGGAACAAACATCTCTGAATGCAGCAGTTATGTGTACCTAGGTCGAGAAGTCAACATGATGAACGACCTAAAACCTGAGCTGCGCAGGAGGAAGAGAGTGGCATGGAATGCCTTCAAAGGCATCGAAGAAATAGCTAAAAGGACAAAGAACCTCAGGCTCCTGGCACATCTCTTTGACTCCATCGTTCTCCCTGCATTAACATACGCCTCAAAGACCTGGGCCCTACGAAAGCAGGATGAGAATGCTATTCGGGTCTCCCAGAGAGGCATCGAAAGAGCTATGCTTGGAATATCACGTCTCACTTAAGTGAGAGAAGGAATCCGGAGTTCTGACCTCCGTCGCTATTCCAGAATCAGGGACGCTGTCTCGTTTGCCAAGGCATCGAAAATCAGATGGGCTGGACATGTAATGCGATTTGGAGACAACCGCTGGACTAGAGCTGTTACCGACTGGATCCCATGGGATGTCAAAAGATCACGTGGCCGCCCACCTCTAAGATGGTCAGTCTTCCTTGTTAAGACCCTGAAGGAACGGTTTGAGGCTCTTCATATTCCTGAATCAACCAGATGCCATTGGGCTACATTGGCACGTGATAGGGTCCAATGGAAATGTTACTGGCGCCCGCTCGAGCAAATCGATGAATAACGGGATTCAAGTGATCAAGTGATCACGTGACACGGTGGTCCGATCCTGTTTGGAATTTGGGGACGACAGAAGCATCTGTCAGATAAAACCGTCTATTGAAGATGAAAAGAGGCCCCATTCACTCTCAATGGAACAAACATCTCTGAATGCAGCAGTTATGTGTACCTAGGTCGAGAAGTCAACATGATGAACGACCTAAAACCTGAGCTGCGCAGGAGGAAGAGAGCGGCATGGAATGCCTTCAAAGGCATCGAAGAAATAGCTAAAAGGACAAAAGAACCTCCGGCTCCGGGCACATCTCTTGGACTCCACCATTCTCCCTGCATTAACATACGCCTCAGAGACCTGGGCCCTATGAAAGCAGGATGAGAATGCTATTCGGGTCTCCCAGAGAGGCATCGAAAGAGCTATGCTTGGAATATCACGTCTCACTCAGGTGAGAGAAGGAATCTGGAGTTCTGACCTCCGTCGCTATTCCAGAATCAGGGATGCTGTCTTGTTTGCCAAGGCATCGAAAATCAGATGGGCTGGACATGTAATGCAATTTGGAGACAACCGCTGGACTAGAGCCATTACCGACTGGATCCCACGGGATGTCAAAAGATCACGTGGCCGCCCACCTACAAGATGGTCAGACTTCCTTGTTAAGACCCTGGAAGGAACGGTTTGAGGCTCTTCATATACCTGAATCAACCAGATGCCATTGGGCTACATTGGCACGTGATAGGGTCCAATGGAAATGTTACTGGCGCCCGCTCGAGCAAATCGATGAATAATGGGATTCAAGTGATCAAGTGATCAAGTAGTCAATTTCATTGTGGAACTGTCCACCAGGAGATTCCCATGTCCAACGTTTCGCTTCAGCTTTCTGGAACTGTGAGTTCCCATTAATGGTCTTGGTGGACATGATGAACTCAGATAGTCTCTCACCCTGTTCGTTCCATTCTAGGCCATGGGTCCCGATGTGGAGTTCTTCAGCAGATCTTCTTGGTCCTATGTTGGCATTAAAATCACCAACTATGATCTTGTAGAAGGTGTGATCATTTTTATAGAACTCCTCCAGTTCCATGTAGAATTTCTCAATTTCATCTCCTTTGTATGTGGATATTGGTGTGTAGACAATGAAGATAGAAATTGCTGGCAGTGGGCCACATCTCTTCAAGTGTAATCATCCTACCAGTTTGTTAGGCATTCAAATGAATCAGTGTTGATGGTCATGTTTGTGTTGACAAAGGACACCAACGCCACCAACGCCTCTTTCGCCGCATGTTCCAAGGAATAATTCTTCTCCGGTGTCAAATACAGCGTGATGTGACTGACGACTCCTCATCTCAGTCATACCAATGATGTTGTACTTGATCTTTTGTGCTTGCACCATCAGATCCTCAACATATGCTTCCGATGCCAGCGTACGTGTATTGAAAGTACAGACAGTCATTTTAGTCCTTCTTCGTTTTGGCAGCCTAGGATGTCCATGAAATTTTATCAGGCACTGCTTGTTTGTCTTTCTTACTGCTGCCGCATTAAGGGGCTCTTTGGGGTCAGGAAAGTAAACATTTTTGTTACTGGTTTTGGCATATCGAACACGCGTCGGACAGCTTGCCAGGCTCTGCCATGCGGGCACAATATACCATTGTCCAAAGTGGATCTTACCTTCTTTTTTTGGAGGGTGGGGCCCATACCCCAGGAATGCTCATGGCTGATTCCTGGCTCTGTGCTCGGTATCAGTATTGACAGTGATCGAATTGCTGGCTATGGAACCTGACTTGACAGCATGCAAGGATGTTCCCAGGTAATCATCTTTGGAGGAATTCAGTATCTGAGCAGTGGTCAATTTTTATCGATGTGATAATTTTCTGCCATTATGAAGCAATGTTTATTGACCTTTCGGACTCACAGATGTGGCTTCTCAGTTCCTGCGAAGTGACTCCTGGTCAGTATGTCGTTTTCCAAGTAAGATAAAACTTCAGAACAATTTGAATGAGTGACTACAGAAATGGCAACTATCAATTTATTTAACAAATATATAGTCTTATTTACTTAAATCAACATTGGACTCAGGAATAATTTGGTGGCAGAACACCTGCCTTGTATCTGTTACATTAAACATTTGATCCCTGACACCCAGATGCTGAGTGCAAATCAGGTTGTGGCACTGCCATTGCATTCCAGGTGCCACAATAGATAGCATCCTCTGGGGCAACACACCCAAAGCACACAACCCCTAGTGAGTATCATAACAAACTGTGGACTACCACTGCTGCCCATATCCACCTCCAGCCCTCATAGGTACAAATGAGGGGAGGGGGAGAATGAAAGGACTAGAAAATCATCAATCATGTATTTTTAAAATGAGATTTATGAATAAATTCTAATGGAGATGTAAATTAGAATTAATGACTGCAAGCAACAAGGACATGCCAGCTAAGATTAATATTTTGTGTTCTAAAACGTATTTTTTGACCTATTGTGCTTCAGAGTTTACATCACTTGAGAGTTTATATCTTGGAACATTTATCAGAGTTACTACTTTCTTTTGTCATAAAAATAAAGACAAAGTCTTTCAGGAACAGTGCTGTTCCTACAACAGGTGAAGATGGGAAGATTTGCTGTAGAAAATACTGCTTTATAAATAATTCATCTACAAAGTTTTTTCAAAGTGGGAAAATATTGTGTGTGGAGTTTCATGTATGAAAAATCTGTGAGAACATTATTTGTTATGTATTGTCGCTTTTGGGACCCCAACAGTATCAGTACAGAAGTTCTCTTCTACCTCCGAGGCTGCATCAGGAACGGATGGCACAGTTCCAAAAGGCTTTTAATTGTACAAAAAGCTCTACCACTGCAATCCAATATAATGAAAGAACTCTACCTCTGGTCAGAACTTAGACCATACACAAGAGCCCAAGTTTCCCACCAAAGAGGATCCCACCAGAGAGGTATCCTACCAAAGAGAGAGGATGTCACCTGAGAGAGAGTCCTACCAAAGAGGAGGCCAACCCAAAAAAGGCGGTGAGTGCCTGAAGTCAGTTCCCTTATATAGACCAAAATAATCCTTACTTCAGGGAATGTCCTGTCAACAAAGACCAACTCAAAAGCTTTTAGATAGTAGAAGAGTGTAGAAGGGTGGTACCACACCATATTAAAGGTATGAGCAAAGGCTTAGCCAAGGACTAATCCCTTCTTCTTCCCTTCCCTACATAAGAAATATCTCTTATGTAAAACACTGGAGAGAGGGGGCTGTTATAAGGTAATGCATCTTACTTTCATGGTCTTCATGTAATCTAGGTGGTACCCACAAGGTCCTTCTTATTTATTATCTGCACCTGGGTGATCTAAGTGTCTTGTTCTCCGTATACTGAAAGGGTCACACTTGCCTGTTTGAGGGCAAGCTAGTATGATCCTTCCTATAATCTTAAACGATAGTCTCAATGTTGCCAGGGTAGTAGTCTCCTGGTAAATTCTGTCCCATGCTGGGTCCAGTGGGTATAAAGAGGAGCTGTGCCCAATCTAGATAACCTAAAAGTCTTAGTAGATGTATAATAATAAGTCAGAAGATACTCATTCAGATCAAGGTGAGTTCTGTAACTACCACATCCTCCATCAATGTTTATATAAGAGGGAGATCTCATTAGTATGAACCTTGGTTTAAGAATATGTAAATAGATTAAGCTGTGAGTGGTTAAAACAGCAAAGCTCCCAGGCTAGCTAGGCCTATCATCCAACAATGAGTGATTTTTCAAAGTTTTGGGGAATGTTTTAAATATACACTTTAATTTTAGGCATCATGGTCTCAGCTACAATGGTTTGAAGCTCTTCATATTCCTGAATCAACCAGATGCCATTGGGCTACATTGGCACGTGATAGGGTCCAATGGAAATGTTACTGGCGCCCGCTCGAGCAAACCGATGAATAACGGGATTCAAGTGATCAGGTGATCAAGTGGTCTCAGCTACACTAGCATGTGACAGGACATATGGAGGTACTACTGGTGCCCGCTCAAGCAAATTGATAAACAATGGGAAGACAAGTGATACAAGTGATGGTTTGTAGCATTGCTAATGGTAGGAGTTTATATAGAATTTGGCACCACACCTTTTTTTTTTTGCTCTTTTTTTGGGGGTCACACCCGGTGACACTCAGGGGTTACTCCTGGTTCTTCACTCAGGAATTACTCCTGGTAGTGCTCGGGGGAACCATATGGGATGTCAGGGATCGAACCTGGGTCGCCGCTTGCAAGGCAAATGCCCTCCCTGCTGTGCTATTGCTCTGGCCCCATGGCACCACACCTTTCTGCAGGGTGTCACCTTCCCTCCCCTCCACCATTTTCCCTCTGTCATTTTCCCTCCACCGTTTCCCTCCACCATTATCCCAGTGTCACCTGTCCTCCCTCCACCCACCCCAAGCTTCCTACTGAAGACCAGTTCTCAGTTTCTGTTGCCTTTTGCCAGTCATTAGTATACTAAAATGCTTTTTTAAAATATCCTTCCTATGAGAGAAATTATTCTGTGTCTGGCCCTCTCCTTCAGACTAACTTTACTAAATATAAGACTCTCCAAATCTAGCAATGTAGAAGCAGTTTGAATGATTTCATCTTTTCTTACAGCTGCACTTAGGTATCACTCATGAATGGGCCCAGGGGAATCATATGGGTTGCTAGAGATCAAATCCTAGTTGGCTGCATGCAAGGCAAATGGCCCTACCTCTGGAACACTCTTTCCAGCCCTGCTGGGTACCATTCTGGAGATACTATTGTTTGTAATTTTTGGTCACAGTTGAGTAGTATTCCACTGTGTACCTATGCCATAGTTTCTTTATCTAGTAGTCTGTTCTTGAACACTCAGGTTGTTTCCAGCTTTTAGCTATTGAATAGTGCTTTAGTGAACATAGGAGTGCAAATATCTTTTCTAAATTGATTTTTTGGGACCACTGCGTTAAATGCTAATAAGTGCAATATACGGGTCATATGGAAACACAATTCCTAGTTTATTTGAGGAGTGTCCATATGGCAAAATACGCAATGCTTCAAGAATTGAGATTGCCATCTTTTCGTAGGGACTATGCTAAACTTATTTATATATTTCCAACAAGTGACAGTACAGTGGGTAGGGTGTTTGTATCGCATGCAGTCGACCCAGGTTTGATCTCCAGCATCTCATATAGTCCCCGGAGCACCATCAGAGTAATTCCTGTATGTATAACCAGGAGTAATCCCTGAGCATTGCTGGGTGTGGGCCCCTCCCCAAATTATTTTTTCTGACGTTGATAATTAATATTTTCTTTTTAGATTCCTCACTTTTTTGGATGGATTGAAGTATTTCTTTTTGGTTTTATGCTTCCTGTTTCTTTACAGAAGCTGTTGACTGCTTTTATGTAAGGGCGATCTGTCTGATAGAGCCCTGGATTGGAACACAAGGACTGACCAGCATGATAAGATACTATTTCCAGTCAGCTTGGATGCCTAGTTTTGTGTGACTTTGGATGAGCCACTGCTTTTTTCATGTTTCCATTATTTGTTATAAAGGGATAAGATTATAGCTAATGAGGTTATGTGTTCAAAACTGAATAACCAGAAAGAGAAATGCTAATGCAAAACTTGTTGAAGAAAAGATTCTTGATTTTGTATTTGTTTTAGAGAAAGGAAGATAAAAGAAATCATTTGAAAACTGATTTCTGTCCTCCCAAATAAGGCCAGCTGTTTGGCTAATCATCAGTGTCCTTAGAAAGAAAGTATTGTCACGAACTCAGTATTGTTGAATGACAGGTCTAGTTAGCTTGGGAGCTTTGCTGTTTTATCCAATCACAGCTTAATCTATTTACATGTTCTTAAGCCAGGGTTCATACTAATGAGATCTGTGTAAACACTGATGGAGGGTGTGGCAGTTACAGAGGTCACCTTGACTCTGAATGAGTAACTTCTGACTTATTATAAGAAGTCTATGTTATCTAGATTGGGCACAGTTCCTCATTATAGCCACTGGACCCAGAGTGGGGACAATTAGAATTTGCCAGGAGAATACCACCCTGGCTACATTGAGACTATCATTTAAGATTATAGAAAGGGGCCGGAGCCATAGTTCAGTGGGTAGGGCATTTGACTTGTATGCGGCCGGCCCATGCCGGCCCAGGTTCTATCCCCAGCATCCCATATGGTCCCGGGCATCGCCAGGAGTAATTCCTGAGTGCAGAGCCAGGAGAAACCCCTGAGCATTGCCTGGTGTGACCCAAAAAAAAAAAAAAAAAAAGATTATAGAAAGAATCATACTAGTTTGCCCTCAAGCAGGCAAGTGTGACCCTTTCAGTATACAGAGAACAAGATACTCAGAATCACCCTGGTGCAGATAATAATTAAGAAGGACCTTGTGGGTACCATCTAGATTACATGAAGCCCATGAAATTAAGATATATTACTTTATACCAGTCCCCCCTCTCCCTCCAGTGTCTTACATAAGAGATAATCTCATAATCTTG
The DNA here is from genome assembly GCA_021461705.1 of Cryptotis parvus. NCBI lineage: Eukaryota > Metazoa > Chordata > Mammalia > Eulipotyphla > Soricidae > Cryptotis > Cryptotis parvus. Next base: position 46,525 of record JAJIBD010010880.1, read on the forward strand.
GAAGAAGGAATTAGTCCTTGGCATAATCATTTGTTTAGACCTGTAGTAGGGTATGGCACCACCTTTCTATTCTCTTCTACTATCTAGAAGCTTTTGAGTTGTTCTTTGTTGACAGGTCCCTCCCTGTCAACAATTAGGGTTACTTTTGTGTATATAAGGGGACTGATTTGAGGTACTTTCTTCTCTTTAGTAGGACTAAGCTCTCTCTGGTGGGATCCACTTTGGTGGGATTCTCTCTGGTGGGATCCTCTTTGGTAGGAGACTTGGGCTTTCATGTATGGTCTAAGTTCTGACCAGAGCTAGAGTTCTTCCATTATATTGAATTGCGGTGGTAGAGCTTTTTGTACTTTCAGAACTGCCCTGGACTCTTGCATTTTCATTTGTTCCCCAGAGGCCTCAGAGGTAGAAGAGAACTTCTGTCCTGATACTATTGGGGACCCCAGTGGCTCCCTGACATAGTATCATGATCTTTTCTTTTGGGGGCCTCCAAGCTGTGTTTAGGGGACTGGCATCCACTCAATGTTAGGATGTAGTGTTGCTCAGGGGCTGTGGTGCTTGGAACCATCAGAATCATCCTTGTGATATTCAGAGTCCTATAGACCATACCTATTGAGTCATTGGGCTCTTGAGGCTACAACTCTCTGTGTTTAGGAGGCTAGATGTTACTGGGGATCAAATGTGGTTAGTGCATTGGTTCTAACCACACTAATAGTTCCCTTGCCTAATATTGGACTTTCTGGCACAGAGGCTATTGTAATTTCTAGTTTCTAGTTTCTCATGCAGCTGAACTCCTGAGAAAGATGCCCTTTACTCTCCGGTAGAACCTCAGCTCAGAGCCCTGGAGTCTTTGGACAGAGGAAGGTGCCATTATGTGATCCTTTTAATTTTTTAGTGCTAAATTTTGTTCTAGGACAAACATACTTATGAAATTCAAATCAATTTATGAGTATGAAGTACATGGCAGGTTAGTAGATGATGTCTGCTCATGTTTTTCTAAAGGATATCTGGAAGACAAATGTTAATGTTTAAGCACGTACAAGGAAAGTCACCTTGTTGTTGTTATGGGGCCATACCCAGCAGTGCTCAGGACTTATGTTTGTTTCTGTCCACAGGAATTACTCCTGGCGGGACTTGGGAGACTATATGTGGTGCATGTGATCAAACCTGGGTTGGCCCCATACAAGACAAATACCTGCCTGTGGTACTATATTGCACCAGCACTGAAATCTCACTTTTATTTATTTTAAATATTTTATTATACCACTGTGAGATATACAATTATAAAGGTGTTCATAATTGGTTTTCAGTATACAATGTTCCAGCACCCATCCCTCCATCAGTGCCCCATTCCCATCACCAATGTCCCCACATTCCCTCCTACCCACCCCAAGTCTGCTTCTATAGCAGGCACCTTCTCTTTTCCTCTCTTTCTCTCTCTCTATCTTGTATCTCTCTCTCTCTTATTTTACACATTATGGCTTGCCTACATGCATTTAGGGCTTATCATGTAAGTCTCTTTGTGTATATTCAATGGTGAGTTCTAGTCTGACATTGCCATTTCCCACACTTAGTAAAACACTGGTATATATTTCTTCACTTGATCACTTGACTTCCCATAGATCATCGATTACTCGAGCGGGCACCAGTAACATCTCAATATGTCCTGTCACATGCAAGATAGCCCAAGGGCATCTTCCCACTTCAGGAACATAAAGAGCCTCAAACCATTCCATCTGTTACTGGTATTTGGCATATCAAATATGACACGGGTAGCTTGCCAGGCTCTGCCGTGGGGATGGGATAATCTTCTAGTCACCTCAAGACTCAAGCATTTATTGAACCGCACTGTCGCAAGCAGCCTTGCGGCTATCTGCGGCTGGATCTCATACATGTAAGATATATGCTTTCAGGGCTGGAGCGATAGTCCAGTGGGTAGGGTGTTTGCCTTGCATGCGGCTGGCCCATACGGGCCCGGGTTCGATCCCGGTATCCCATATGGTCACCCGAGCACTGCCAGGAGTAATTCCTGAGTGCAGAGCCAGAAGTAACCCCTGAGCATCGCTGGGTGTGACCCAAAAAAGAAAAAAAAAGAAAGATATATGCTTTCCAATTTTTAATTTAATATTTATGATCAGGGATTGGATGGTAAATGAGTTACCAAAAGGAGTTACAAAGAAAAATATATCTAATAAATTTGGAGGAAAAGAATACAATTGAAAAAAGGTGAAGGAAATCTGGATGTGGACACATAAGAAGTTCAATGTCCAGAGAAATTTTAATTTCCTAATGTGGTCATTCTATATCTGTTCTTTTCCTTCTGATTAATTTCACTCAGCATGATAGTCTCCATCCATCCATTTGCAGGTAAATTTCATAATGAAATGTCACTTTTTAAACACAAGTAAACTATTACTAAAATAAATCACTTGTATCACTTGTCTTCCCATTGTTCACTGATTTGCTCAAATGGGCACCAGTAACGTCTTCATTTGTTTGGAATGAGGTGCATTATTGTTACTGATTTTGGCATATCGAATATACCACAGGTAGCTTGCCAGGATCTGCTGTGGCTCTGGGTTCATCCCAGGAGGCCCAGTCTATTTCTATATCAGGCCATCAGCCATCCAGGGCCCACAGAGCAGAGTCCTGGGTGTAGACGAGCCTGTCTCCTATCTGCCACCTACTGATGCAGTGGGCACCACAGCCACATCTGCACACCCATATATTTATATAATATAGAGTAAATTAGTTTTAACTGTACATACAAGCATACATGAAGAACCCACATATCTACGTGAAAATTAATTCATGGTGGTGCTTGGGGACCCTGTGTGTTACTGGTAATAGGCAGGCAGGAATTTTCACCTCTGCAGATCACTCCGGTCCTCTTAGTTTAATTTTACAGAAAATTGGTGATCCTAATTCACTTCTAGTATACATATTTCAAAAAACGGTGTCTCTGAGGGAAAATGGCAAAGCTTATGATAGCAAAGCCTTTCTGCCTCTTGCCCTTCAGAGAAAGGCAGCCTCAGGATTTGTTCCCTCTCATGAAGAGGGGTTCCAGACCCAACCACTCCAGACCCACAGCTGCACCACTCGGCTCCATATGGAAGCAACCCATGGAGCTGACCTTCGGTAGTTGGTAAGGGGCTCGGCCAGCTCCTGGCTGAGTCCAACATTGCTCAAGGGTTTGCTCACACATGCTGGAGAGGGGCCGGGCTGGCTGGACTTGGAGCGGGGATTTGGGCTCCTTCGCCCTTTCCTTCACCTCCATGCCAGCTACCCCAGAAGAGAGACATGTCCAACCCACACCTCCATTGACAGTCTTAGATAGTACTAGATGTTAGGATCAGGTCCTTTCCAGGATCTTTCACATTTATACACTGTATAGATTACTAGGCAGGTTCTAGTTGTGACCCATCATCCCAGTGAGCCTAGCAGGAAGCCAAAGTAACCCTCACACCATGAGGTCAGTCATTTTCAACATCCAGACTCCTAAGAGCTCCACCAAGAGAAAACCTGATCTTTCCCCTTTGAGTTTCATCAGTAAATGCTCGAGATGAGAGCCTTCTCCTGAGAGTATACCACCTACATGGAAGAGACTGGCAAGCTACCCATGTTTTATTTAATATGAAAAAAAAACCAGTAACAATATGGACCTCATTTCCATGATCTGAAGGAATGGTTTGAGGCTTCTCCTTTCCTGGAGCAAGCAGATGTTCCTGGAGTACACTTGCTTGCAACAGCATGTATGGAGATGTTACTGGTGCCTGCTCGAGAAAATTGATGAGCAACAGGAAGACAAATGACAAAACAAGTGATACAAGTGATGAAGAGGGGTGGTGGGTATGACTGCCAGGTGCGGTGACTCTGAACAGCGTTTAAATCCTGTTTGAATCTGTTCTTCCTGCCACTGATGGAGCATGGCTAAGAAACTGTAAGATTGTTTCTAAGGTAACGAACTGAGCAATTTTAAGTCAAAGATCAGGAAAACTGATTGAAAGTTTACTGACTCAGAATTAATATAAAAGAAACGGCATCGAAACAGAAGGCGGAACTCAATTTATTTTTACTAAAATAAATTAAAAACAATTATATTAGTATTTTAGGGACATGATGCTTTATGTAGATCATTTGACAGTTCCTATAGTGGTTGCCTTGTGTACTTTCCTTATTTCTTTTCTGGAGTCAAAGTAAATTTGAACTTGGACTTCTCAGCAATGTCTGTCTCCACACTGCCACCAGAGTAATTTTCTCGAAGTACAAGCTTGAGCATGTCACACTTTGTTTAAAATTCTGCCAAACTCCTCACTGCCATCAGACCTTAGTTCAAAGTCCTTACTGAAGTGTCCCGGGAGGACTAGTGTTTAAAAAATTGGTTTGAATTTGGAAAATATCATTGGAAAGGTTACTGGTCATGTGTGTGTTCTAATTTATTTTGGGGAAATACCCTTTGTTCAGAGAGCCAAGTCTAGACATCAGCTTTAATTATGCAGAAGTAATAAGAAAAGTAATACAGGAACTGGAGTTATAGTACAGCCAGTAGGGCTGTACTATAACTTGCTCATAGCCAACCCAAGTTCAATCCCCAGTATCCCATATGGCCCCCTGAGCATGACCAGGAGTAATTCCTAAGTGCAGAACCAGAAGAAGTGAATTCCTCTGAGCATTGCCAGGTGTGACCCAAAGAGAAAAACTAAAGTCAAAAAGAAAAGAAAAATTAATATTCAAATATTATTCTTGGGGCCAGAGTGATAGTCCAGTAGGTAAGGTGTTTGCCTTGCACATGGCTGACCTGGGTTCAATCCCCAGCTTCACATACCTGAGCACTGCCAGGAGTAATTCCTGGGTGCAGAGCTAGGAATAACCCCTGAGCATTGCTGGATGTGACCCAAAAAAAGAAAAAATAAACCCCCAAAAATATTCTTGAGCATGGCTAAAACTGATGAGCTATCCCTAGAGAAAATGCAGCAGAGTAGGTTAATAAATGCCCTATTTAATAATGTAGTACTTATAACTGAAATGTATTGAGTTGAATCTTATGTTACAAGTACTCTTCTAAGCCTTTATATATATTAGTTGACTTAATACTTTCCAATAACTCTTCTACAAATCCCATCCTAATGATGAACCATAGGCACAGAGAAGTTTGATAATGTGCCTAAGGTCACACAGACAAGTAACTGTAATCTTCATCCAAGGTTTAAGTTTCCAAAGCCCTTACTGAGGGCCGAGTGTAGCTCAGCAGTAGAGCACTTGCAGATGCAAGACCCTGGGTTCAATCCATGGCACCAACAAAATAAAACAATCTAAGAAAACCAAAGCCCTCACAGTTAGACACTATGGTCTATAGCAGCTATCGCATTGACAAGTTGGAAAAATTCTCCAGCCCCCTAATGGAGATGTGTGATAAATTCCCTTTTACGCATTTGTACATGGAAAGAGAAATACAGCTCCATCATGGCTGCAGTTGATAGGCTGCTTCACTGTCCTTAAAGTCATGTAGAGAAAGGACGTGAAAAGTACAGCAAAGCAAATGAGGATGTTGGTGTTCCACATTGTGTTATTTAAGAATGAATCACTCAGAGTGAGTCACGCAAAAGAATGAATCACTCAGGACTCTTGCAGGCACTGTTTAAAAACCATTTTATTAAAGTGCTGGAATTTACAATACTGTTAATTATACTTTTTATACACTATCTTCCAGCACCACACCTGCCAGGGAACGCTGTGTGCCCTGACAAAATCCTGGAGCAGGATCAGGTGACCTCCTTCTGCCCCAGGGGATTGGTGGCCAGCAGACGGAGAAAGACTCGAGACTCCAGCAAAGTTTCAAAAGGCTTTACTCTCACTGGTTCTGGTACACAATCCAGCAATAGGAAAACCCTGGACTTTGGGTTCCCAGCTGGGCCCCTGCCAGGTGTAGGTGCAGAATCCTAGGCCAATATGGCCGCCACCACATGTTAAGGCCCAACAGGGAGGAGAACAGGGAGGGAGAGGGTAGAGGCAAAAAATCAAAGAGAGAAAGAGAGCAGAAGAAAGCAAGCTACAGTTTTTATATCCCTTCAACTCAGACCGCCCACATCAATGGGAAACAGTTGGGATGAATTCTCCTCAGGTAACTTCTCCCAGCACCTCACCTAGATTGTTTGAGATGTTAATGGTGTCCAGTCAAGATCTGCCTTGGAAGCACCCCTGAAGGATAGAGTGGAGAGGGGCTTGTATCTTTACCAATGAATATCCTACAGCCAGCCATATTTCTCCAAACCTTCACAAGAGTTTTGTCTTTACTTCATAGTTGTTTTGTACATTAGTCTTTAAACTTATTAGAGAGCCACGCTTGCTTGCTTGGGGGCAAACAGCATTTCTCTCTCGTCTAATTATTTAAAGATCCAACGTGCCCAGGTAAATATACTGGTAAGATCTAGCTAGTCCCACGATAATTGTGGCAGCATGAGAAAAAATATTTATACCAGCTAACATAAAATACATGGCAAGATAAACTGCCACATTTACACTGTCCTCTTGCCCCATATACAAAGTGGCCTGCAGGAGGCAGCTCCAGGTAAGATGCAGAGGCTCTGGGCAACAGTGTACTGCAACACACACCCATTTCCAGAGAGCCTATTCCCTCTACCAGTGGGTCTTATGAACACTTTTTTAAAATGTGTTATTTCATCATTTTCTTTCTTTTTTATTTTCTCTGTGGTGCCAGGGATCAAACACAGGACCCCACACATGCAAGGCAAGTACTCTACTGCTGAGCTATATCCCTGGTCCTCTTTTACACTTTTGAGAGTAAAAATGGTAGGGTTTTATTTTTCAGAATTTACTGTTCCAGCTTAATCATCCTGGGAAGATAACTTCAAAATAGGCATTTGAACTGCTGGAGAAAAAATTGTTTTTAGTAATGTTCCTAAAGTTGGATCTAGACAGGTGGATTGAGGGTGGGGGATGGGGACGGTATCCCTTCCATGGAAGTTGAATTAGTCCGAGAACTCAGGAGGGCATAAAGGATTGGATTTGTTTCTGGATGAAATTGTTCTATTAGCAGTTGTAAGTAAATGTATTTATTGTCATTTTCTTCCTCAACCTCCAATTTCCAATTGCCAGAAAACAATTTGACATTTCAGAATTAGGTACGGTTATTCTTCTCAGTCTCATAAAATAGGTAGCAAAGACTCCCTCTCCATGCTTCTCTTTTTTTGATCTTCTAGATATGGATCAATTGGATTTCTGCACACCTCATCTCATTCTTTCTGCACTTATGTTTTCCCTCATGTTTAGACTCAGAAGCTGTGCTGGTAAATTTTATGCGTTAACTTGGCTAAGTCACACTACCCAGATGTTTGGTCAAATGTCTCAGTGTAGTTATACATTTAAAATGATATTAGGATTTAAATCGTGAACTCCGAGTGAAGCAAGTGATATCTCATAATGTGATTAGGACTTTTCTGTGTAATGAGCTGAAAAACCTGAAGAGAAAAAGACTGTGGTCCACAGTGCAAGGGGAAATTCTGCCTTTAGACCGGAGCTATAATATTATTTCTTGGGCATTTTGGTCTGCCAGCCAGTTCTGCAAATTTCAATTCCCATAATCATAGGAGCTAATTTTAAGAAACAAATTTCTATATCCACACGTACCCTCTTAGTTTGGCTTCCCTGGGGCATGCTGACCAATGGAGAAGCTCCTTTGTCCAGTTTCTAACTTATTTTGTTGTCCACTATATCTTGTGTTCTATTAAGGAAACAAATGATTAAAATCAGTTCTTAAAAAATTATTAAAAGCATAAAGAATCTCTTCATTGAAATTGTCATTGTAATAGAAATAATCACTATCACTATCACTATCTCCCATTCATCATCTATTTGCTAGAGCGGGCACCAGTAATATCTCCATATGTCCTGTCTCATGCTAGTAGAGCCCAAGGGCATCTGCTTGCTCCAGGAACATAAAGAGCCTAGACAATTATATTAGGTCATGGGAATGACCTAATACAATTGTTACTGGTATTTGGCATATCAAATACGACACAGGTAGCTTGCCAGGCTTGTCAAGTGGGTGGCATACTCTTGTAGTCACCTCTACAACAGGATATGTGTATTTAAGATTTTTTTTAAATTAACTGCCTCATATCACTGTCTTCCCGTTCATCTTCGATTTGCTCGAGCAGGCACCAGTAACATCTCCATATGACCTGTCTCATGCAAATAGAGCCCAAGGGCACCTGCTTGCTCCAGGAACATAAAGAGCCTCAAACCATTCCATCAGGTCATGGGAATGAGGTCTATAACTGTTACTGGTATCTGGCATATCAAATACGACACGGGTAGCTTGCCAGGCTCTGCCGTGCAGGTAGCATACTCTTGTAGTCACTGCCTCATAAAAAAATCTAAATGTACTAATAATGAAGATTCTTTTTTGGGGCCGGAGCGATAGCCCAGCAGGTAGGGCATTTGCCTTGCACGCAGCTGGCCTATGCCGGCCTGGGTTCGATCCCGGCATCCCATATGGTCCCCGAGCACCGCCAGGAGTAATTCCTGAGTGCAGAGCCAGGAGTAACCCCTGAGCATCGCGGGTGTGACCCAAAAAGCAAAAAAAAAAAAGATTCTTTTAAGCAGAATTTCTGCTTAAGGAAACATCATAGATTACACTGCAAAAGATATCTTTGCTACCCAATAGTGATCTATGTACAGGAAAGCTCTGTTAATTGATATTTTACTATTTGGAATTTCTAAACACTCAATGCAAATCCTGAGAAATAATAACTCAAATAAATTCTGTTTTCCAGTAGTGTATCCACATAAAATGTCCCTGGAAATATGCATCTAACTAAATGAATTCAGAAGAATATTTGGGTTCCTTGGTTGGCAGGTCATTGCTAGGACTTGAAGATGGGTACTTCTGTTTTTTGGACATTTTTGCTTAATATCTGTTGATTACAGACATACTTTGGAGATACTGGCGGTGGGGAGAGGAGTTCAATTCCAACACTAGAAAGAAAATATCAGTATAAAGAGAGTCACATGAACTGTGCTTTCTTGGTGTTGATATACACATTATCTTTTATAATGCACTGTGGGTTATTAAGAGTGCAATAGCACTGAAACTTTAAAAAGTATGTATCAAAATATATTATAATTCTAATGGCAAAAAATTAGAATTGTGATCAGAAATATAATCCCAGGCCAAGAGTTTTCCATCATTCTGTTTTCTTGTTTTGCCTCTCTGTATATTGCAAATGAGTGAGACCATCAGGTGTTTTCTTTGATCTCTGATTTATTTCATTTGACATGATACCTTCCAGTTCCAACAATAGTGCAGAAAATTGAAAGATTTCATTTTCCCATTAGAGATTAGTAATCTTCCAGTGTGTTTATAAACATCACAACGCACAACGTTATTTTATCCTGTCATTCCACATTTAGGTTGTTTTGTATACTGGATATTATTCCTATGTACACAGTGACTATAACTTTTTGATTTAATAGTTTTGTGTTTGATGGGTTCTAGCCCTGGCTCACCACCTCAGCAGAGTTTCGCAACAAAGCCAGACGACAACCCCCACTCCATGAGGGCCGCCATTTTCCACATCCGGACTTCCCTCTCGTCAGAACTCCACCCAGCAGGCGAGTGGAACTCTGAGCAAGGTTAAAGAACAGAGTGCAGGATCCAGTATACTTTTAGTATAATATGAAAAATGTAGTTACATTTTTTAATTTGTAATTCATTTTTGTAATTCATCCGGCCCAGGTATGCTGGTCCAGAGACTCTCAGACATGGGGCAGAGCTGTTCCTTTCTCTCCCTGTGCCCAGCCGTTCATGAGGCAGTCGGGAGGCATGGTGGGTTCTAGGCCTGGCCCACCACCTCGGCAGAGCCTCACAACAAGCCAGACCACCCCCTCACTCCATGGCGCTGCCATTTTCCACATTTGGACTTCCCTCTCGTCAGAACTCCACCCAGCAGACCAGCCCATCACAGCCCGGATCATCGACACCCACCCTGCAGCAGTTTTTTCCTCAATCCGGCCCAGGTATGCTGGTCCAGAGACTCTCAGACATGGGGCAGAGCTGTTCCTTGCTCTCCCTGTGCCCAGCCGTTCATGAGGCAGTCGGGAGGCATGGCAGGTTCTAGGCCTGGCCCACCACCTCAGCAGAGCCTCACAACAAGTCAGACCACCCCCTCACTCTCGTGCGCCGCCATTTTCCACATTTGGACTTCCCTCTCGTCAGAACTCCACCCAGCAGACCAGCCTATCACAGCCTGGCTCGCGCAGCCACTAGCGGCGCAGGTTCATCAATAAATGCTTTATTTGGAGGTGTTTAAATAAGTTTGCCTCCCACTCGGCAAGCCTGGCAAGCTTCTTGTGTTGTATTTGATATGCCAAATTCCAGTAACAATTATATTAGGTCATTCCCATGACCTAATATAATGGTTTGAGGCTCTTTATGTTCCTGTAGCAAGCCGATACCCCTGGCTCTACTGGCATGAGACAGGACATATGGAGATATTACTGGTGCCCGCTCTAGCAAATAGATGATCAACAGGGAGATCGAGATCGTGATCGTGAATTCATTTTTTTATTGCGTGGGTTCTATAGCCATAGGGTTCAAAATTCTGGCAAAACAATAAGATCCATACAATACTGTCTTCCCCCAGCCTCTGTTACAAATGACTATTTCCCCCTGGATAGGGACATTGTAATCAATGTAGTACATGTGCTCTTCCAAGCAAGGCTTTTCAGAACAATTTTAACTTGAAAGAGTAAACTTTAAAAAATGATTATTGAAAAAATTAAGTACACAGAAATGTAAGACTTTTGTTCTCAACTTGGTTTGTCGATTAATCAGCCTATGCTTCTGTGATGACTTTATTTCAAGGTTGAATGTCAATAATGAACTTGAAAGTTTAATAATTGCCTTAAATAGCTTGTGGGCATAATCAAAACAGTTTACTTCTCTTTAATCTTTGATTTTGCCTCAAGAGTATATCTGTGATCTACCAACTTTTGTTTCTGATTGAACTTTGCATTCCTGAGATGTAGAATCTGCTGATTTTTATCTTCTCTAACTCTACTTCTGCTTCAAGTGCTCTGCTTTATAAAAATTATCTTCAAAGTTCTCCTAAGCTAGTTCCCACACTGCATCTTACACTCTGTTCTTTCACCTTGCTCAGAGTTCCACACAGATTTCCTTTCAATTCATGAATCAGACAGCTCCTTCTACCCAGCACCTGGAAATTTCCAATGTTCCCCTTTCCTAGGAAAAGTTTCTAGCTCTTCCTACTTTTCAGGTCTCTATTTAAATGTCACCATCTTTGAAATCTGGCTATAGTGGGTGCAGGGGGTGGGGCAATCTCACCATCTCCTCTGGGTTTCTCTAGGACGGCGAATGATCAAGTTACTTACAGATAGACATGAGCAAAATAAAACAGTTGAATAATAAAAGATATATAACCTGTGTACAGGGAGTCCTTACTTGAAGTTCTTGGAAACTGAATGTAAGTGAAACAGCAAATAAAGAAAGAAGGTCTTTAGTAGACACAATTTCCTTCAACACTGGATTTCTTTGTTCTCATCAACATTATAACCAAATAGCCTTGAACAAAGAATGCCATTCTAGTTCAATATAGCAGCACAAAACCTGCCATACAGTGGAAAGAGCCAATGAGATTAACTCCAGGAAATATAGTGAGTCCTTCTTTAAATAATTTCAGCTCAAGACAAAGGACATAGGAGTTGGTGGGAAGAGGAAGGTGAGAGATGCGAGGTTGCCACACTAACGCTTAGGTATGACTGTTAGATTAAACCCATGGCTTTTCCACCTGTAAGAGTTTGAGATTTGGTCCTTTGAGGTACAAACAAAGATTTTCTTTTGTTTAAGTGAATGTCTGTTACAAAAGGTAATCTTCAAATCTCCACCACATTTTCTGAGCTCCTCCTTCTTATTCCTCAGAAGATGTATTTTTGTGGTGACTAAATTTTTCTCCCTTATATCATTTTAGTTAAAATTTTTGGCTTCTTCATTACTTTTCATTGCATTTGAAAGTTTATTTTAGTGCTTATTGTAGTATTTGTTTATTTGCTAGTTTATTGTCTATAATCATCTGTTCTGGAATAGCCTATGATCTGAAAACTGAAAGGGCAAACTATAGTCCAAGTGCCATTTTTATACTGCCCTGAGCTAAGAATTGTTTGGTTTTTTTTTTAAGCACTGTTTGACAAGATATCTAAGCAAAGAAAAAAAATGCAAGGATTTTGTGTGGTGTTGGTGGGAGTGCCGACTGATCCAGCCCTTTTGGAAAACAATATGGGCATTCCTCTGAAAACTAGACATTGAGCTCCCATTTAATCCAGCAATAGCACTCCTGGGAATATACCGAGAGACTGAAAAACACATAGCAGAAACACTATCTGTACTTCTTTATTCATCTCTGCGCTATTCACTATAGCTAGAATCTGGAAACAAAATAAATGCCCGAGAACAGAGGACTGGCTAAAGAAAGTGTGGTTCATCTACACTATAGAATACTATCGCGGCTGTCAGAAAAGATGAAATTATGAAATTTACCTGCAAATGAATGGACATGGAGACTATCATGCTGAGTGAAATTAGTCAGAAGGAAAAGGACAGATATAGAATGACTGCATTCATTAATAGGATATAAATAGATACCAGTGTTTTACTAAATATGGGAAATGGTAATGGCAGATTAAAACTCACCATTGAATATACACAAAGAGACATAAGTGATAAACTCTAAATATCTGCAGGGCTAGCCACAATGTGTAAAACAAGTGGGAGAGAGATGCAGAGACAGAGAGAGAGACAGAGAGTGAAAGAGAGGAAACAGGGCTACCTGCTGTTGAGGCAGCCTGGGGGTGGGTGGGAGGGGGTGGGGTACATTGGTGGTGGAAATGGGGCACTGGTGGAGGGATGGGTGCTGGAATACTGTATTACCAAGAAGCAATTGTGAACACCTTTGTAATTGTATGTCTCACGGTGGTATAATAAAAAATTTAAAAAAAGAAAAATGTGTATGATATGATACATATATACAAAAATTATATAAATATAAAAAATAAAATAATAACAAAGTAGGCTGTCTACATTCCAAAGAATGCTCAAGATAATTCAGTAGGATCTTGATTGCATAGATTTTATAAAGCACTTAATTTTTAGTTTCATTTATATAATTTATAAAATATATATAAGTTGAGAATGATGCTACAACATTTTTAATAATTAATGACCTTGCAGTAAAATTGTAAAGCCAACTATATAAAAATTCCTTTATTTTCATATTTCTATCATGAAATAATACTCGATAGTATACATCTTTTAAAATAACAACTGCAAAATTACGTTGTACTAACCACATGTGTCCCATGAGTTGACTAAGCTCTTGGCATGCAATTTCTTTTTTATTTTTCACAGCTACTCTGTGAGCTGGAATCTGCTCCCCAGTTTTACAAAGGTGGAAACTGTGGAGGCTTGAGACAGCTCGCTGGCAGAGTGCCTGCTGTACAGAGACGAGGCATCTCTGGAGCACAGGTCCGGGTGGCACTGTGATTTGGAGTTCCTGATCTTCAGGTCTCCGCAGCGTGAGAGCAACCAATGAAGGATGTGAAACTTGGTGAGTGTGACAGCTGAGTGTGCAAGCACTTCCACCAAGTGTGTGACCCCCAGGCATTGCAGCAGTAGCAACTATCTCAAGAGGGAAGCAGAGAGGTGGGATCAAATGGGAGAAGATTGAGATTCAGAGAGGCTAGATAATTTCCCAAACGTCAAAGTCTGCATTGCCAGCACAAAACAGAGGCCAAATTCGGCCGACTCCAAGACCAATAGTTTCCTTTAATTCTATTCCCTTTTGTTATTATTATTATTTGGCTCTAAACTGAAATGGAATCACATTTTGGAACCTTGATGCATTAAATGATGAAGTCATATTGGCTGAGATGAGTTCATCAAGATTCCCGGAGTAGTCATTGAAAATGAAGAAGCATGTATATTTCTAATAGGATGAGTCAATTTCAATGATGTGCTGTGAGCCTTTGAATTTAGCATTGGGACATGTGAGTTTAGATATGGGCCTGTAATTTACTAGAACAGTCATTTAACTTCTGTGGGCTACTTCCTCACAGAATTTCTCTTGGGTACATATATAAATTGAGGCTAATCAACTTAGAATTGATTTTGAGGATTAAATGTGAAAATGTTTGCATCCTAAGATCTTTTAATACTAAGATGACTTCTGTAGTCATATATAACTGTGTTTGGAAATATTTTTCTGTGCTTACAGTTTGGGTGGCTACTATAATATGTTTTCCTCACAAATCACTTGAGTTACTAACCAAAGGAAAGAACATCATTCTGGCCTGGGTCTAAATCTGGCAGCATTGTGCTTCTAGACTACTCATCAACATTCATTGTGCTTCTAGACTACTCATCAACATTACTTTACTTGATCAGTGGCCAAACCACACGTGACTGCTACCTGCAGTGCAGATTCAAAAAGAGAGAGTTCTGCTGTAGATCAGCACCTTCTTTACCCACATCTTGTGCTCTGGAAGAATGTACTGCTCTCATTGTCGTGTCCAGGATACTGAAATGAAATTGGAAGCTACTATTGGGCGCTTCATATTCCTGAAGCAACCAGATGCCATTAGGCTACACTGGCATGTGATAGGGTCAAATGGAAATGTTACTGGCGCCCGCTCGAGCAAATCGATGCATAACAGGGTGTCAAGTGATCAAGTGATTTAGATTTTGCTAATGCAATACCTTTATACTAGGCTTAACAAAATTTCTTCAAGTTTCTTTACAAAAACAAAACAAAACAAAACAAAAAAGTTCTGACATGTTCTTCAAGCTCGTTTTCTCTCTGGAAGCCATATCTTGTCTGTCTCTAGGTTTCTTTGCTTGCTTTTTTTCCACTGAGGAGAAGCCTCTCTTCTCCCCTGAACATGGACTCCCTCTCATCTTTCTAAGTCTCACTTATAAAAACGATCTTGCCCTTTATTTTGTCTTCTCCTGAAATTCTTTTCTGTGAGGGAAAGGCAGCAGACTAGAATGCCTCCGCTGAGCTTAGGACAAACTTTCCTTTCTTCTGCAAAGAGCAATTCCTTGCCCCACCCAGAGTCCATGGCTCCCCTGAGAAATCGGGTGGGAGGGATTATTCCCACTGGCAGAACATGTGGACTCCAGGTGCAGTTAGCGGCTGCCTCATGGGGCTAGTGGGGCATAACCATTGGTACTGTGTAGCTGACCAGCAAACTTTCCCCATGAGCTGGTGACCAAGGCAGGTCTAGCTGAGAGGTGGAAGCTCTTTCCTCAAGTCCACCTCCCTCATTCCCCACGTTACAGAGTCACTGTGATAAAATCGTATAATACTTGATATGTTCATTCATATTCATTTCACCTCACACCATTTATTTGTGTGACTTCCCCTTTGGTGCAATGATACATTTTCATTTGTTGAATAGTTTTCCATTATATAAATGTTGCAGGTGTTTAAAATCCAGAGTAAATGGATTCTGTTGCTTACATATTTTAATGACTGTAAATAATGCTACAGTAAACACTAGGGTGGATATAAAAGTAGTTGAGCAATCTAATTTTATATTATTTACAAAATGAAATTCAAAGCAGATATCTTTACTTCATATAATTTCTGTGACACATTTAATACAGACCTCCCAAGGCTTTAAACTAAATCTCAGATTATAACCTTTTAAAAGTTAATGAATCACATTTAACTCCTTTTTTTAAATGTGGAGTTCTTAAATTTTTCCATGAACTCTTTACATTCCTTTGTTAAAAGTGAGTAACTCTGGCTTTTCTTTCATCATTGTTTTTCCTTCAGTAGAAACAAGGTCATTCTTTTTTCTTGTTCTCTGATTTTGTCTTGCCTCTAATTTTAGGCACTTATTTAGAAATGCCCAATATATATAGCATATTTACTAAAGCCTTAAGTATTTATAGATCTTTCCACTAAACAGTTGTACCAATTATTGCCTGATGGTCCATTTAGCAATTAATTATGTTCTACCTTGTGACGAATTTTCTATTTGGACTTGAACCATTGTTCCATTGCTACTGAATTTTACATGAGGCTGTCTTGTTTTTCCTAATTGCATTTTATAGTCTTTAAAGATCAGATCCACTTGCCTACTTGAATCCCACAGCACGGAGCAGTGTACCTGCCAATAACAGGCTCTTTGGTATTTTGCCTGAATTTCAAACTCAACTTTGCTCAATATTACCCACTTGTATTTGATCAATGCAGATACTTGATAGGTCTGTTTTATCACCAGTAAAGGGGAATGATGAAACTCCCGTATATGGTTGTAACAATAGAGTTGTATTATGGACCAAGCCACAGCATACTATGCTTTAGGACTTAGTCACATGGGCCATGATTCCCCGTTAGTGGGTCTGGAACATATCAGACACTCAATCCATGGCAGTGCCTTTTCCCCCACTATCATTGAATTGTTTTCACTTGATTTTTTAGAGTATTAAGAAGACAATTCTAACAGAGACAACATTAAACGGTGTATAAATGATTGGTAACAAAAGAGCTGCCTTTGGCCCAGGCTTCAGAGATTTTAGTTCTTCTTAGGGACAAGTCAGTTGTTTTGTAAAGCTATAACATTTATTGTCTCAGTAAGCATCCTTTAAATAATTGTTTTAAGTCTTTCTTTCATATACCATGATATTGGGAGGTACAGAAGAGAGCTAATGAATCCCAGATTTCTAACCCAAGAGGGTTTTTTCCCCACACTCCAGTCCTCACAGGTTTGGTGATAGCATCCTGAGATACCAGGAAAGATTGACACAGACTCGCAGTGATAGCTGGGCATTTTCAGACATTCTGGAATGACCTAGCGTTTAGATTCCTGATGCAGTTCTCATGCTCAAGAGTGGGTTCAGTTCAGCCTGCCCAAAATAATATAATTTTAGTGGAATGAAAGTGGGAAACAGGAATTCAAGAACTGGTAAATGAAAAATTTGAAACTTTAGGTAGTTTTTTTTTTAAATTTAATTTTATTATTTTCCCCCAAATATTATTACACCATTTTAGACATACAATTGAAAGATGCTCATGTAGAGTTTTGGTTCTACAGTGTTCCAACATGCATCCCTCCACCCAAACCCATCTACCATCACCAATGTCCCCACCTCCCTTCCCCCTCCGCACCTCAACTACTTGGCAGATTCTGTATGTCATTTCTTTCCTCTTTATATCTCCTTCCCAATAAACTTTCCTGCTCTTCGTGGAATACAGTGCATTAAAAGACATTACTGTTTCACTATTTTAGTGGACTCTTGGCGGCCGCTTGCAGCCGCGCAATCTGGGCTCAAACTGGTTTTGCTCTGTTGATCTGGTCGTGAGGCAGTTTCCCAGCATCCGGACAGCAAAGATGGTGGCTAGTGTGATGGGCAAGTTTCATCCGGCTGCTTCCAGGACCCCCCAGAGGCGATGGGCCAACACCCAAAACTCATCTGCCCTCCTCGGGATCCCATCGTCAGCTGGGCTCGGCGCGAGCTGGGCTCCAGCCTCCCCAGCCGCTTGCGGCTCTGCATACTGGTTCCTGGGCAGCTCCTGGGCGGGTCCACCAGGCTCGACAAAATGGAGAGGGGGAATGGCCGAACCCTGACTCCATCTGACGAATTCCCAGTGATTCCCGTTTCTGGGAGCCGCCTACCTGGGCTCGAACTGGTTTTGCTCTGTTGATCTGGTCATGAGGCAGTTTCCCAGCATCCGGACAGCAAAGATGGTGGCTAGTGTGATGGGCGAGTTTCATCCGGCTGCTTCTGGGACCCCCAGAGGCGATGGGCCATAGGTAGTTTTTTTAAGTATTGAAGATATTGCTCAAAGGATGACCTCTGAAATGGAAAGTTGTCCTTGTGCAATAGTTCATCTGTGTCTTCAGTGGAACAGGGAACATGCTGAAGTGGTATTAGGTTAACATTTCATTGTATTGTATGCAAGAACTTACTTATACCCTATACAAGTTGCAAGAGAAAAATTGCAGAAAATATTGACTAACAGTATCACAGAAGAATGCTGTGACACCTTCAGAGGTTAGTCCTCTGTCTTCAGGTAAGAAATGCCTGAGCCATCTATGGATAGAGAGGCCTCCACATTCTTTTGTAGTTCATCAGATTATTTTCATTGTTATTGGATTTAAAATTGAATGATTATATTTGTATTTTCTATGAACAATAATAGACAGTGATTGAGGCAATAGTGTCATGGAAAGGACAAAAGGCAGTCTAATTTTCACTTCTTACTGCTCATGTTCTTTAATTTTTTCAAAAGTTTATTTAGGTACTGTGACTTATCCCTGTGACTTATAATAATATTATAAGTCACTTATACTATGTCTTATAATAGTGTCAGTAGAGTTTCAGGCACACAGTGTTCCAACTACCCACCCACCACTATTGTTATTATACCTTCACCAATGACCCAATGACCCGATGACTTCACCAATGACCCTCTTACTGCCTACCCACTTAGCAAACTTAAACATTTTTAATTATTATTGTTTGGGTCACATACTTGCAATAATGTTGATGCTAATGGTTTAGATAGAAGTTCCTTTATGAAACATCACCCTCAAATGTACTCTGCCATGGGCTTAGAGTCCATTCATGATTAGTCCTATAAATTTTTCTTGTGAGATGCAATGAAAATATTCCAGTCACTTTTCTTTCTCCAACTTTTAAACTTTCAATACTGCTATATTTCTATGACTTTCAAAATCCTTTTCTGAAAATCAAAAGCCTTTTTTTCTTTGCATTTTGACAGTCACAATGGAAGTTTCTATTTAAGAAGGAAACTTGTTCTGGGCAAGATTTCACTATACCATCTCTCTTTTAAAAAAGAAAAAGCACATTCATTTTGAGGTATTTACTTCTTGATTAATCATATGGATGTGTCATAAAGGAAGTGCTATCAAAACCATTAGCCTCAATGATTTTATGTAAATTAGTTCATTTTTAACATCGATTATGGCTTCTATAAAATCTTTATTGGCACTTTTGTTCTTCTAGATTTCTATGATTGCTGCATATCTGTGCTAAGTATCTATATACCACATACATGTATGATTTTAGTTTTATGACCTAATCATTATGCTGATGATAATGATCCTGAATGGTTACAAAGATAGTCTCTGATTGCTGTAACAGCAGTGACAATGACACACTCCTTTCTGCTTGGCTGTATGTAATGGCATAGGATCAGATGCTCAAGACCATAGCTGTGATGACCGGTTTGTTGAGTCTATTACATGAGCAGAACAGAAATTAACCAGAGTGGCCAGAGATGCTTCCCCATGACCTGGACGGTGTTACAGGCCCTTCACACAGTGCTCAGGCTCCTAAGCTGAGGATTTACCAAAGAATAAACCACAGAGTGAATTTGGATCCTGATGCTCACATTTGGCATAAATTCAAATGCAGCTGCAAAGTGTGACTGTATTCATTAGGAAAGTGGCTGTCTTGTGGGACCCTGGTCTTTGGCGTCCCCTTCTTCCCTCCACCAAGGCTTTCAACAAGCAGAACATGCTGATTGGCAGTTGACGACCTTCTGTGCATTCCCTTTCAGAGTCTGGACAATGTGGAGAGAAACATATTTTTTTCAGATTCTTTGGAAATCTGTTCATTTGCTATCTTTCATTTTTAGTAGATTTTCTTTGCACCTGGATGCAGAGGAACTGATTTAAAGCAATAGTTTAAGTGGCATCACGCAAAGACCAGGGTGGTGGTTACCCTCCTGCTTGGTTTTTGCTTTGTTTTGGTGCCACACCCGTGATGTTTAGGGGTTATTCCTGGCTCTGTGCTTAGGAATCATTCCTGGTGGTACTCAGGGCACCATATGGGATACCAGTGGTCAAACCTGGGTTGGCTGCATGCAAGGCGAACACCTTACCTGCTGTACTATCTCTCGGGCTTGACATGGGAGTTGAATAGGCCTGGTCACTCCAGACTGGTGGATCAGGGGTGCCTCTTGCCTTCTGGACATCCTGTTATATTTGTAGACAGGTATTTCTCTGCTTCTCGGATCCTTTCTATCTTTCCCTGTTTATATTTCTCCCCTCTCTCATTCCTTCCTCATGGCCATGTTCACAGAGGGAACTAGTTTGTGTCTGTCTTCCAGAGAGCAGGAAAAACAGCAGATGTGCTATGGGCTCAGCAGGAGAGTTTTAGAGCAAGCACCCACTCGAGTAAGAATAAACAGGAAATTGCATTGTTCCCATCATTGTTACTTGTTAAAATGTATCCCACTTATGTCATTGAGCTGACGGTTTAAGAGTTCCACAGTTCAGGCAAGATGTTTTAGATCTAAGGTTTAAGAGTTCCACAGTTCAGGCAAGATGTTTCAGATCTCAAATATCAAGCATCTAAGAAAGTCATGACTTAAGGATATGATATGAAAGACCAAACTCCTTCCATTCCCCCTCTGCACATTCCCAATTTTGTTCTGTTCTTTTTTTGATGGGAAATCATTGTAGTGCATACAAGTAGATCTGCCTGGTGCTGACTGGTGGGTCAGGAATGCTCTAGTTATTTACTTTGATTCCTCAGGTCCAAGGAGCTTGTGTTCTGGTAGAAGTGAATTGTACCTGTCAGAGCCGAGAACTAGCGATAACTAGGAGATAAACACCGAGAATGCAGAAAACACAGGGTGATGGGAAATAGTAAAGGACTTGGAATCACTATATGGCATCCAGAGCATACATCTGATCTTGCTTTGGCCAGGGGCATCACCAGGGTTGACATCAGGCTATAATTTTTCTTCTGACGCACAAAAGGAAGCAAAGGCATTAATAGCACTACAACCCTGTGAGTTAGGAAACAGGAACACTGCTGGTGTTGTTGCTATTGCCAGAGTCTAGCGTTGTTGCTGAAACTTAGTTGTGACATGCCCAGAAAACACAAGGTGCAGCAGAAAACAGACTTATTACTGGTATTTCACTTGGCAAAGCTACCACCTGTGACCTAAACTCTTCTACCAGTCTGGGGCTGGAGAGATAGTACAGCAGGTAAGGGGGACCCAGGTTGGATCCCTGGCACCCCATATGTTCCTCTGAGCCCCAAGTACAATACCAGGAGGAGAGAGCCGAATATTGCCTCAGAGCAAACAAACACAAAAAAGAAGAAAAAAAAAAACGTCTACCACTGTGACTGCAGAAAGTTACAACTAAATATTGTTCAGCCAGATTATGTATCTGTAAAAAAAAGCTTTAGAACTCAATCAGATTTATGGTTCAGCAAGGATAGCATTTGAATTAAATTTTATGCTACCCATCAAGAGATTGTCCAGAAAAGAATTACTTAGCCAAATCAAATTTCAAGTCAGTGTCATACACAAGAAGTAAAAGTACAAATTCAGCAAAAAAAGAAGGCAGAACCGAAATGCACCCCTGAAGCTAAATATACTTTAGAGTAGTTGTAAACTCGAATTCTTTAGAAGCTTAACAGTTTCCTTTATGTCGAGTTCTTTGACGTTAGTAAAAGGTCTTGACTTGTGAGATTTTCTTTTTCCTTCCCTTGCAGATTACACTTGCATAAGAAGATAAGGTATTAGCTTAAATGTTTCCCACAGCTGAAATCAAAGAAATGGTTTATTAGTTCTAGGTTGGAAAGCATTAATTTCTTGTGAGCAGGAGGAGGAAGCTAGCCTGCAGTGTGGGCAGAGGGAGGGGAGAGAGTGAGATGTGCGGGCGTGGTTGGAGTCAGCTGCCAGATGTCTAATAACCTAACGCAGGCAGAGCCTGGGAAGGCCCAGCCAGACTGCCAGTCTCTGCCTATGTCATTTTGCCCCTGGAAAGTGCCAACTTTCCTATGAGTCTTTACTGAGCACTTCATGCAAAATGGAGAGATTGAGAGAATAGTATCCTACCAAAAGACGTGAACATTGTCGCACAAAAAGACAATGTTGTACATAAGGACAGTGTCACCTTGAAAGGCCACATTTGTCACAAGACTGGGACAGACTATAGTGAGTCACCAAATTTTTACTTTGAGTCACTTTTTTTTATCTCCCTACTAATTTGCCTCTAGTAATTAAAATTTGGTAGGTGCGGGTGGGTCATACCTGGAAATTCTCAGGGGTAACTCCCAGCATGGTACTTGGGGTTAGCTCCTGGTAATGCTCAGGGGGCCACGTAGTGCTGAGGATTGAATCATGGGTTCTGACTGCCAAAGCATGTGCTCTGGTCCTTTGAACTATGTCCCCAGTCCCATGCTAATTAATTTTAAATAACAAAGTTAAACTACCCATGCAAATATATTTCATTTAAAAATATATCACTGTATCACTGTCTTCCCACTCATCATTGATTTGCTCAAGCGGGCCCCAGTAACATCTCCATATGTCCCGTCTCATACTAGTAGAGCCCAAGGGCATCTGCTTGCTCCAGTGTCGGGGAACTCCGGATGTCGGGGTCCCCCGACAGTACCAGGACAGAGGTTGTCTTCTACCTCCCGAGGCCGCCGGGAGAACAGATGAAAACTCACGAGTTCGTTGCAGTTCCAAAAGGCTTTTAATAGTACAAAAGCTCTTCCACAGCACTCCAATATAATGAACAAACTTTAGCTCTGGTTCGAACTTAGACCATACAAAAGAGCCTAAGTCTCCCACCAAAAAGAGAGGATCTCACTTGAGCTGAATCCTACCAAGAAGGAGCAAAAGGCCAAAGAGCAAAAGGCCAAAAGGCCAAAAGCCAAAAGCCAAAAGCCCAGGGAGCCAAAAGCTGAAGGCTGAGGAACCAAAAGGCAAAAGGTCAAAGCGGCCTCAAGTCAGCCCCTTATATACACCAAAGTAATCCAATCGGGAGGGGCATGTCAACAAAGAACTCTAAACAGAATGTAGTGCCACACCTTATTGCAGGTATAAACAAAGGTTATGCCAAGGACTAAGGAGATTATCTCTTATGTAAAACACTGGAGAGAGGGGGCTGGTATAAAGTAATACAACTTAACTTCATGAGCTTCATGTAATCTAGATGGTACCCACAAGGTCCTTCTTATTATTATCTGCACCAGGGTGATTCTGAGTATCTTGTTCTCATGTACTGAAAGGGTCACACTCGCCTGCTTAGAGCAAACTAGTATGATCCTTCCTATAGTCTTCCTATAGTCTCAGCGTAGCTAGGGTGGTAGTCTCCTGGTAAATTCTAACTGTCCCACGCTGGGTGCAGTGGGGATAAAGAGGAGCTGTGCCCAATCTAGAAAACATAGAAGTCTTTGTAGATGTATAAGTCAGAAGTTATTCAATCAAGGTGACTTCTCTAACTGCCACACCCTCTAGCAGTGTTTACATAGAAGAGAAGTCTCATTAGAATGAACCTTGACTTAGGTAGATTAAGCTGGGAGTGGGCAAAACAACAAAACTCCCAGAATAGCTAAACCTGTCTTCCAACACTCCAGGAACATAAAGAGACTCAAATATTTATTTACCAGTAACCAGTAAATAAATATCACTTGATCACTTGAATCCCGTTAGTCATCGATTTGCTTGAGCGGGCGCCAGTAACATTTCCATTGGACCCTATCACGTGCCAATGTAGCCCAATGGCATCTGGTTGATTCAGGAATATGAAGAGCCTCAAACAGTTCCTTCAGGGTCTTAACAAGGAAGTCTGACCATCTTGTAGGTGGGCGGCCACGTGATCTTTTGACATCCCGTGGGATCCAGTCGGTAACAGCTCTAGTCCAGCGGTTGTCTCCAAATCGCATTACATGTCCTGCCCATCTGATTTTCGATGCCTTGGCAAATGAGACAGCGTCCCTGATTCTGGAATAGCGACGGAGGTCAGAACTCCGGATTCCTTCACTCACTTGAGTGAGACATGATATTCCAAGCATAGCTCTTTCGATGCCTCTCTGGGAGACCCGAATAGCATTCTCATCCTGCTTTCTTAGGGCCCACGTCTCTGAGGCATATGTTAATGCAGGGAGAACGGTGGAGTCGAAGAGATGTGCCCAGAGCCGGAGGTTCTTTGTCCTTTTAGCTATTTCTTCAATGCCTTTGAAGGCATTCCATGCGGCTCTCTTCCTCCTGTGCAGCTCAGGTTTTAGGTCGTTCATTATGTTGACTTCTCGACCTAGGTACACATAACTGCTGCATTCAGAGAGTTTGTTCCATTGAGAGTGAATGCGGCCTCAGGAACTAGTTCATTTCTCATGAACATAGTTTTCTTCAGATTCAGCTGTAGACCTACCTTTCCACATTCTCGGTCAAAGTCAGCCAGCATTTGTGCCTCTTGGCTAATGTTTGGTGTTATTAGAACGATGTCATCATAAATAAATATATGCATACATATTTAATAAGCCATTAATTTGAATATTATGTGATATTTTATATATCACAAATATGTCTGGAGACATAGTAAAGTGTGTAGGGCATGTGCCTTGCACATGGTCAACTAGATTTGATCCCCTGGTACCCCATATGGTCCCTGAGAATCTCCAAGATCCCTGACTGTAAGCCAGGTTTCAGGTCTGAGAACCACTGGGTGTGGTACCCCCCAAAAAAAGAGAGAACAGTTGTCATAAATAATGCTTCTGGAATTAGCTTTAAATTACTCCTCCTTTAAGCCATAATTAGATTCGCTAAGGAAATCCATCTGTCGTATTCCTTTTGTCCAGATAGTATCATGACATTTGATATTTTTATATTCCATTCCCTGTCATATCTTGAGTAAATTCTTTTAAAATCATCAAATATCTGGGGAAATTCTCATGTGTTGCATTATTTGTTGACCAAAGAGATAGATGTATGTTGTAAAATCAGGAATGCTTTTTTGAATTTAATGACATGTTTTGAGATTAGTAGGAAGCGTTTAGATGGCAGATACCTTTCATTTGGTTTAGTGCTAATGATTGGGGAGCATGTGGGTACTTGGGCCATTTTACAATAGTATTAGACTGTTGAAGGGTTTGGAAGAAAGTATTTTTCACTGGCTACTTTAGCGAAGACTGCATCGACAAGAATGATCTCTTGTAATTATCTTCTGGTGAGAATTTGTATCCAAATACTGACTTTGAACTTTAAAGGGTAGGAATTGACCCTACACATCCACTCATATACCACAATCATATTTGTTCTACTAAGAAAGTCCAGGGGAAAGGTCACCAAATAAAATATGACGAGATGAGGACACTTTCCCTGAGGCGCAGAGTAGTGATGTCTTGATTCCAGGCCACACCAAGGCAGCTCCATGGTTCACTTTTTTTTTAACTCTTAGCTGGTTGTTATAATGTAATGCTTGACTCCAAGTGAATTGTTTGAAGGGTTTTTTTTTTGGGGGCACACCTGGTGATGCTCAGGAGTTACTCCTTGCTCTGCCTCAGGAATTACTCCTGGTGGTGCTCAGGGGACCATATGGGATGCCGGGAGTCAACTGCATGGAAGGCTAGGACCCTCCCTACTCTATTATCTCTCCAGCCCATGAATTGTTTGAATTTCTTACCTGGGCGTTTGAAATCTGGATCAGAGGAGCAAAATCTGGGAGCCTAAAGAGCTAAATAATGTTAGTGGCAGCTTTTGAAAGAGGAGACCACAAATATTAACTACTCCTTGAGTTCCAAGGGTTACTCTAATATCCTCTCAATAGCTTTCTACCTTTTCTTTTTTTCCTTTCTGAACTAAGCAGATCTGGGTTCTGTAATTTGTGGTCAAGAGATTAAAATTTATATAAGGTGGAGGAACAGGGGAAATGGGTCATCAGATTTTGGGTTTAAATGAAGTCTACTGAAAATGGCAAAGGTTATTAAAATTTCAGAGTTCCAGTTCACATATATGCTAGGAAATTTTGTTACACTGACTTCATAGAAATCTGAGTGCATATTTGCAGTCTATGATGAACTTTATATTTTCCTAGAGGATGTTGTGGAAAGCTGTTTTTCTTTCTTCCACTTCAAACTTCCATAAGCCTTGTGTAACTCTTATCTAATGATCTGGACTCAATAACCAAATCAGATTTATCTGGCTTAATGTCACTTAGAAAGAGGGACGGTGCCTCTTACCCAAGGAACAGATGTTCCTTGAACTATGCTGACTGTATTTACAATGAATGAATGATTAAATGAATGAATGAATGAATGAATAAGTGCTCTAGTTAAAGCACCAATTTTACCTTGGTAAATGCTAAACATTTTAAATGTTAAACAAGAAACACACATTTTCATGCATATCAAAATGCAGATTAGCTGCTTGTAAGGCAAATGTCCTACCTACTGTGCTATCACTCAAGGCCCCAGATATATAGTTTTAAACTAACACCATAATCAGTGGTGCTCAGAGGCTACTCTCAGCTTGCTCCTGGTGGATCTGGGGGACAATTCAGTGCCAACTATGGAACCCACATGTAAAGCATGTACTCCAGCCTTTGAGCTATCTCCCTAGCACAATAATTTATTTTTATAGTGCATCTTAGACATATTAAAAGCATATGAATGCTATTCGGGTCTCCCAAAGAGGAATTGAAAGAACCATGATTGGAATATCACTCCTCCTCACTCAAGTGAGAGAAGGAATCCGGAGTTCTGACGTACGTCACTGTTCCAAACTCAAGGACGCCTCACTCAAGTGAGAGAAGGAATCTGGAGTTCTGACCTATATCACTGTTCCAAACTCAAGGACACTGTCTCATTTGCCAGGGCATCAAAAATCAGATGGGCTGGGCATGTAATGCGATCTGGAGACAACCACTGTACTAGAGTCGTTACCGATTGGATACCACGGGATGTCAAAAGATCGCATGGCCACCCACCTACAAGATGGTCAGACTTCCTTATCAAGACCCTGAACGAATGGTTCGAGGCTCTAAGTATTCCTGAAACAACCAGATGCCATTGGGCCACACTGGCACGTGATAGGATCAAAAGGAAATATTACTGGCACCCAGTCAAGCAAATTGATGAATAACGGGATATCAAGTGATCAAGTGATCTTAGACATATAAGTACATGTAAGTGATATATGCTTAAAACTCATACAATGTTATAAGCTAACAGTATTCTAATAAAAAAGGTATTTACAAAGGACAAATTGAAAACACAGTATGCAGGGAAAAGAAATATATTATTATTTACATAAAGATGTGAAATTAAGAAGAAAAGAAGAGATGAAAGGAGGCAAGAGGGTGAGAAGGGAGGGCAGAAAGTGTAAAGAGAGGGAGGCAGGAGGGAAATCACATATTGTATATTGTCAGATTGTCAGAGGAAAAATCAACAAGTACTGAAAGTATTAAAAATTTAAAATTTGGGAGCATTAAATACAGGCAAAAGATGCACATGACAACCATTTAATGTATGTTCTGTAATCCATAGTTTGGAAGGGAAGGAAAAGAGAAAGAGAGAGAAATGGAAAGAAATAAAGAACCTGCCATGGAGGCGGGTTGCGGGAGGGGAGAGAAGCCGGGGGAGGTTGGTGGTGGGAGATGGGCACTGGTGGAGGGACGGGTGCTGGAACACTGTATGACCAAAACCCAAATATGAACTTTGTAATTGTATATCTTTGTAATTGTATATCTCACAGTGGTATAATAAAATACTTTAAAAAAAGGCCCAACAAAAAAATTAAAATTTGGCCTTTGGAGGGTCAGAGTATAGCAGGTAAAGCACTTGACTTGCTGCATCCAACCTTCGCCCATCTGATTTCCACCCCAGTATCACATGTGGTCCCCAAGCACCACCACGAGGGATTCCTGAGTCTAGAGCCAGAAGTAACCCTTGAAGATGGCCAGGTGTGGACCAAAACAAACAAAAGTAGTTTGAAAATAAATTTGACATTTAAGAAGCTGGAGTGATAGTACAGTGGGTAGAGCTTTTGCCTTGCACATGGCTGGCCTGGGTTCAATCCTTGGCATTCATGGTCCCTGAGCACCACCAGGAGTAATTCCTGAATGCAGAAGAGCCAGGAATAACCCCTGAGCATTGCTGGGTGTGAACTAAAA
This sequence comes from Cryptotis parvus, assembly GCA_021461705.1. Lineage (NCBI taxonomy): Eukaryota > Metazoa > Chordata > Mammalia > Eulipotyphla > Soricidae > Cryptotis > Cryptotis parvus. The sequence goes on from JAJIBD010010880.1 coordinate 74,506, forward strand.
AAGCAAAACAACATAAATAAGTAAATAAATAAGTATATAAGTAAGTAAATAAATAAGTAAATAAATAAATAAATAGAAATGATTAAATTTGACATTTGGTCTTGAATTACTAGGAGAATTTTCTTTTTATTTTCTTTTTATTTTATGATTAAATCCTTCCACCTAACAGGGAGGTCTTGTCAAAGGTGGAAATTACCACAAATGTGTGGGAGAAGAGGTTAGGTAAGACAGAAAAGGGAACAGTGTGCCAATAATTGTCGAAAGTGCTATTACCACATAGAACTTAGCATTAAATACAGGCAAAAATATACACATGATAATCTCTAAGTATATGTATTACAATCCACAATATGTAAGAGTGGGAGGAGAGAGAGAGAGAGAGAAAGAGTAAGAGAGTAAAAAGATAAAGAATCTGCCATAGAGGCAGACTAGGGGAGGGGAAGGGGATCAGGGACATTGGTGGTGGGAAATGGGCACTGGTGGAGGGGGATGGGTGCTTGAACACTGTATGACCGAAACCCAAGCGTGAACATTATTGTAATTGTTTACCTCATGGTGGTATAATAAAATATATTAATAAAAATAAATAAATCCTGCCATCTGCCCCTTGAGGTGTTGCAAGTGTGGCTGTGGTGCCCAGCTGCGTCAGCAGGTAGCAGACAGTAGACAGACTTGTCTACACCTAGGGCTCTCCCCTTGGGCCCTGGATGGTTGATGGTCTGTCATAGAAAAATACTGGGCCCCTGGGATGAACCCAGAGCCACGGCAGAACCTGGAAGCTACCCGTGGTATATTCGATATGCCAAAACCAGTAACAATAATAGACCTCATTGCCAATGAATGGAGATGTTACTGGTGTCCACTCAAGCAAAATGATGAACAATGGGAAGACAAGTGATACAAGTGAAATGATTGAATAATGTCTGTATGAGCATTTAAAACATGCAATATGAACTAATGTACTTTTCCCCTCTGATTCTGTTGGATCTGGGGAGAGAGGGAGGCAGCTACCTCTCAGAGAGCTAGAGATTGGGGCTGTCTTCAGTTACAAAGGTTATCTGGCAGTTGTTTGCTTTATCTATTTGTCTAAAATAGAATGAGGTTGCACAAACACCGAGATCTATAAGAGAAACTAACTTCTAAATTCAAAAGGAAGTGAAATGGCATGGAAGGACATATTCTGAAGCATGTTAAGAGATCTTTCATCATTTTAACATAATATATTGCCCCAAGAAATGTTCTAAGAGAAAAAAAGTTAGCCCAGAGCATATTTAGTTTGTTATATATTTTCTTGGCTATGCCAGCAAATGCCATCTGTTTAACATGGTATGTGCACATACTTACATATTAGATATAAGAGAATTTAGTTCAAAATAAGAAGCATTATTATTTTGTTCTTAGCTATATAACAAGCCCTTAGTGAACTTAAATAGTTCAATAGAAGTTAAATTGTACTACTTTTTGCATATGATCTGGACCAGTGCTATCTATACAGAGTTTTGAGGTCATTGAAAATGTTTTACATCTGTATTGACAAGAAGATTGCCACTAGTCTCTATAATCATTTGAAATGTGACTGATAGGGAACTTGTAAAAATTAATTTTAAGTCAATTAAAGTAAATATTCATGATGAATACTTGGTATTGGACAATACAGGCCATCCCTATTTAGCCAATAGTAAAGAAAAAATGTAAAGGGGCTGGAATTATAGTTTAGTGGGTAGGGCACTTGCCTTGCACATGGCCAGCCTGTGCCAGTCATTTGGTCCCTGAGCCTGACACAG
>JAJIBD010010881.1:0-23511 GCA_021461705.1 Cryptotis parvus
ACATTTCAGACTCACTAAGTAATCCAGGTGAGTACCCCATCTCAAACACCCTTTAACTTAATCACACCTGCAAAGCCCCTTTAGCCATGTAAAGGCAAAACGGCTCTCAGGCTTCAGGGATTAAGACCCGCTCTCTTGGGTGGTCATTGCTTAAGCCCCTCGCATCCTGTTAAATGAATTGCTCCCTTGGCTCAGGACAGGATTTGGCAGGTCCTGGGAAAGATTGGAGCAGACCCTATGAGAAAGCCTAATGCCTGGACAATAACCTCTTCACCTTCTCTTCTCCTCATCTAGAAGGAGAGGAGTTGACAACACTAGACTCTGGGAGGAAGAAGCTGAAGCATTTTTTTAGGGAGGTGGGGCCAGGCCAGGAAGATCAGGTCCTCCAGGTCCTGGCCTTTCCCACCATCTCCCAGTCAGGCCCAGGGTCTTTGGGGTTCTATGGGGTAGAGCTGCCCTGGGACCCTCTTGTAGAAACGAAGTCTCTTGTTTCCGCAGCCTGCGGTGTCCCGCTCACGGCCAGCAGGGGTCAGCATCTCCCCCAGGCAAAGCGACTCAGCGCGCATAGGCGCAGCTTAGTTCTGTGTTACTGTATCACGCATACACAACAACTTGGGTGTTTTTCCTTCTATCCCCAGCGCTGTCGTTTAGGTAGCGTGGTTACAGTAGTGTTGATGTTTATGGTTCCCAATGTTCAAAGTTATTGCACAAAATTCTGGGTTTGAAGTAAACAGTCTTTAATAGATTGTGATCTGTTATAAGTAAACTACTACGGACAGGCACACCATATATCTCTGCTGCCCCAAACGACCAAAGGAAGCCCACAGAACTGGAGGCTAATTTACGGGGTGTGGGGGGAAATAGATGGGGCGGGGCGTGTGCTGTGGTCCTGGGGCGGTGGTGGAGAGAAGCAGGCACAGTGGTGCTGGGTGCTGGTTGCACGCGATCGCGCAGGTACTGTCATTGTCAGTCCTGTCTGTCACGGAGGGGTAATAAAAATGGGGCGGGGGACTTGGTTTTTGTGGAAAACCATCAGGAGGATAATTTAGGATCATGTGGTTTTCCTGCTTATGGTATTTCTGAGTAAGAATCATGCGCTGGAGAGAGGACAGCAGGTAGGGCCTCAATGCAGCTACCTGGGTCTAATCCGGCTCCCCATGTGGTCTCTAGTCTGCCAGAAGTGATCTCTGAGCACTGCTGAGAGAGAGAGAGAGAGAGAGAGAGAGAGAGAGAGAGAGAGAGAGAGAGAGAGAGAGAGAGAGAGAGAGAGAGAATATTTCTGATTAAGGAATCCAAGATTGTAGTGGCCAAGTACATGCCTTTTTGCACACAGGAGACATGGATTCAATCCCTCTCTCCCCCCCAACACACTAAATTCTGAGACTTTGAGAATTACTGGCCCGTGGGAGATTTTGGGCAGAGGTCACAGAAGAGAGAGCACCCAGGGCTGGGGAGCTCAGCGGTTGTGTGTGGGCATAGGCTGCATCTCTGGTTGGTGGGAAGGTTCTTCTCCCTGGGGAGGGGCCGGACCTCTTCCGGGAGTCTATGCAGAGACAGGATTCCTCCTGACCCCCCCTGGATGTCACTGAAATGTGCCCTTTGGGCTCAAGGGACTCTTACTTTGGAATTGTCTGTTGTCATTGTTCCAGGCCAAGTTCCTCAAAATAAAGAGATATTTTTGCTCAGGCCGGCCCGAGTCCAACAGTGATGTACATGGCCTCCTGCCCCTCTGCTTCCTCAAGCTTTTCCACCCCGGTTATCATGTGGACCATCAACACGCTCATGCATTCATCTCCAGCCTCAGCAAGACGCTTCTGTAAGGAACGAAACCATGGCTAACACTTCATTTCCACAAACAAGATCAGAACTGCCTTACGCACCAGCTAACAGAACAAACTGTGCTGCTTAATTAATTTTCATGTGTTCCACATAAGCTCCTAACCAGAAGGAGGAAAGGGTGTTTTCTATCAAACCAATGTCATAGAAAATGTCATCTTTCGATAAGCATGGTTGGTTACTAGGTTTTACCCCCTCAGGGACTTGATGAAATGGTTTTTCTTAATCAGTAAATGAGGGCAAATTACAAACAAAAATATATTTTAAAATAGGAAGGAGCAGCCTCACACATTAAAGTTTCTGGCATCTGTTTTCTCCACTAGAATGCAGAGAGTTCATGTGTTGGCGGCCCGGCCGCCAAGGTACTGTTTGCTCCTGCCTCAGTGGGCGGGGTGGGGGAACCTAGTAGAGTTTGAAGCATCTTTTAGGATTGAAAAGGCTCCTGTTCCAGTCCTCACAGCTGGCCTGTGGCTGGGCTTGGTTGTCAGATTCATCTCTGCAGGATGACAGTGAGTTCTGAAACAGACTGGCTGCCCTTCTCGCTCAGCTGCTGAGATGAACCCATCCTCGGGAAGCTGTTCTCTGGAGCACGGCTATGAATCAGGGATTCTGCGCGTCTCTCTGAGAGGTTTTCTTTGTTATTATAAAAGTCTTAGGGCTATTGTTACTCTTACTCACTACCTCATCACCTGACTTTTCTTTTTTTGGTTTTGGGCCCATTCCTGGCAGTGCTTACATGCTCAGGGATCGCTTTGGCGCTTAGCTCAGGGATCACTCATGGCGGTGCTCAGGGGACTATATGGGATGTTGCAGACCGAACTAAGTGGTTTGGTGCAAGGCAAAGACCCTACCTGCTGTTCTATCACTGCAGCCCCTGATGTAAAAAAAAAGTCTCCCCCTTCATAGCCCTTTTCCAGAGCTAGTCATCAAGCCTGAAGGGCCCACCTGGAGTAGGAGACCTTGTATCTTCTTTCAGTTCTGTCCACTTTTCTCAGAACTTGCTCAGAGCCTGTCAGTTGAATCTGTGGACAGATGTTACCTGTCCTGACAGTGTTGTTTTCAGGATAATTATAAACCCAGAGAATCAACAGGAAGCTCCTAATTCTTAGGTCATGTTTCCTTCACCAGGCTAGTTGCATATGCCGTCCTTGTGACTTTATGTGTCTTTCTGGAAGAAATTCCTTCTCCCTTTATCAAAATAGTAGTTCCATTTTTTGTTCGTAGGGTACAATACCAGTTTACTCCATTTGGAAGCTCAAAAATGAAAAACATGTGAACAACTATTGACTGCCACTCTGACCATGTGTGGTTCATTTTCCATGTTCCTTTAGATTTCCCTTGATACAAATGCATTATTATTGGGAAGTATAGCCTGTGATTTGAAAATCGGTGACTTAATATTCTGGCAACCTATAATCAGATAGATGACTTATAATATAAACTGCACTATAATTTCTATCTCCTATAAACTTGAAGGTTAGCATTTGACCCTTGCCTTATTCAATTCTGTCTTGCTTTGTATTGATTTGGTTTCTGTTCTGGGGCCCATATCCAGCTGGGATCCAAAGTTCTTACTCTTAGCTCTGTCCTCAGAGGTCACTTGTGACAGTGCTCAGGGGGCATTTTGTGATGCCAGGCCTTAAACTAGGTCATCACATACAAGGCAAGTGCCTAAACCCCTGTACTATCTTCCCAGCCCCTCAATTTTGTTTTCCTTTTGATGAATATAGTGCTATGTGCCCAATCCCTGGAGAACAAAAAATGGGACAACCTCAACTTGCAACTAGAGCAGGAGCCTTGGCAATGTGAGCGCTCCCCATGTGACAGAAGGGAAGCAGTCGTGGCCAGGGGGACCAGTCCATGGTCCACCCCATGGAGGAAGGAGCATTGATAGTTTTTCTCAGTGGAACCAACTGAAACTCAGCTGTAAACTGGCAGTCCGTGATTTCCACAGAGGACCCAATCCTGGACGCCTAGCCTCAGACACCTGTGAGTTCTCTTCAAAGTTGTTGATTTGGAATTTGGGAAAATGAAAAGTGCTTCCAGGGTTTGGCCTTGAACTCTGCTCTCTGGAATACGAATCTGGTCAAATGGACTTTGGCCTGGTTGGGATTTGAAGTGGCTGTGCCAGTAAAGGGGAACTGGGGGGTGAATGTGATCACAGGGGCTGACGAGGTCACGTGGTTCACCTGTGGTTCACCTGCACCCTGAGGTGCTGCCACGCCTGTTCTCTGGGCCTGGGTTGCTGGTGGTTTGCTTCCCGAAGCCCATCACCCTCTCCGGCAGGAACGCTGGCGAAATGGCAGCTTCTCCTCTGCTGAATGCATGGAACTTGGCTCTTTCAAGGAAATGCTGTGAGGGACCCCAGAGACGATCAGCTCTGCTGTTCACCAAAGTGTTGCCCAGAATCACTCGGGGTTGGGGGTCTGTGTTATATCCTGAGTCTCCTTCCCGGCCCCTCTGCCCTCTATCTTGGGGGTGGGGTGGGAAGGGGTGTGCTGGATCTGTGGAGGCGCATGTTTTCCAGGTAACTTGGCCAGAAAAGCCTCTGAAACTAGCCCTTGGTTTGCACCTAGTGAGTGGATTAGTCTGACTGGGAAGGAGCTGTCCAGACACCTGCAGCCTTTGCTTTCTCTCCTCTGACTGTTGGGTCCTGGATCGGCTTCTGCACACTTGACGTGGCAGCCTGATGAGCTGACACTGGCTGTAGGGGTAGAGACCCCAAGTGCTAAAAAACTGATGCCCAAAATTAGCCCCTTCAGACTAGTCTCAATTTTTTGAGCCCGAGGTTTCCTTACAGACCCCGCCTCCACGCCACCCCCACACCCCACCATCAAGCTCCGTGTCCTCAGCCCTGACCAGCCTCCTCTCTTGAACCTCTTCCTACGTGCCCACACTGGACTGCTGAGCAGGTCAGATGTTTTCCCTGCATGTGGCCAACCTGAGTTGAATGCCTGGAAGCACCTATGGTTCCCCAAGATCTCTCAGGAGTGATCCTAAACACAGAAATAGGGAGTAAATCCTGGACATTGGGTGTTGTCCAGAAACAAAACAGAATCCCAGAACATAAATGCCCATACCACACTGGGTCCTGCTGGTTTCTCTCTCCTGCCAGAGCTCTCAGTCAGGCTCTCTTACCTGCATACCCCACATTAACATGTAAGCAGATAAATGAGGAACCGAGAAGAGCCTAGATCCCGGCATCCACCGTGAGATAAGCTTTGTGGCTTTTTTTGTGATGTTGAGCAAGTCACTGAACTCTCTGGCCAGAGCCAGGTACCACTCAGCATGTTTGTTCTTTTGGCTTTTCTTGCTAACAGCCTCCCCACGGCCCAGGGTTGGTATGTCACATAAATCAAGGGAATTGAGCTTTGCTCATGATTTTGTCCCATCAGTTAACTCTGTGCTACTGTCTAGAAAATGCTCAGTAAGTATTTGCTGCATTGTTAAATGTGAATTTAAAGGAACAGAGACACTAGCAATCAAGAGAAGCATTTAAGCTGAAAAGATCCCTTTGGGTTTGTTTTCTACTCTTGACATCAGGAAGTGCCTGCCCTCAATTCTTTTGATGAGCTCTACTTGGCCCTTTAGGGTCTGATTATAGTCAGTAGAGTCCTAGAACAAGACCTTGCCCATTTCCTCAGTAAAATGATGTTTAGATAAGATGCTCCCGGCAACCCTCCCTCCTTTGGCCTTTTCGGTTGAACCACTCCCACCAGTGAGCTTTGGGGTAGACCCGTGCCTTGTCTGCTCCTGAGTCCGTGCCACCTTCCTCCTGGTTCCCAGACAGAGGCAGGTCTGTGCCACACATCGCAGAGGCTGGGCTGGGTAAAGGAAAGAAGCTGACGTGCTTTTGGCCTCACCTCCTTCTCTTGTCATATGTTCCCAGGACAGTTGTCACAGGCACTCACTAAACACCGGACCCTGTCCTGGGCTGCCTGCAGGAAGCTAATGAGAAGACACGTGGGGATGGGCAGGATGTGGCTCAACTGTAAAGTGGATGCCTTGCATGCACGAGACCTAGGTGCACGCCCCAACACACACACACACACACACACACACACACACACACACACAGAGTTTTTTTTTTAATTATTACACCGTGAGATATATAATTACAGATGTTCATGACACACACATGGTTCTTGGCCTCCATAAATCATCAGGGTATTGGTGGGATGATCACACAGGACAGTCAAATTAAGTGACCACATGAAGTGTCGTGTGAGAGTACACGGTCTCCTCCCCTGGTGAGAAGAAAAGGGCTTAGTGTCAGAAACATGCTTTGGAGGCTCAGTTCTGACTCCGCCCTTATTAGTGTTCGGCCTCAGGGCAGGGGACTGAGCCAGTGTCCTCATGGGGAGAGCAGGAATCTCAGGAAACATAAAATCACAGTAAAGGGCTGGAGCAGTAATACAGTGGGTAGGGCATTTGTTTACCTTGCATGCAGCTGACCTGGTTCGATCCCCGCATCCCATATGGTCTCTTGAGCACCACCAGGAATAATTCCTGAGTGCAGAGCCAGGGAGTAACCCTGAGTATAGCCAGATGTAACACAAAAGGCAAAATAAAATAAAATCATAGGAAGCCCATGACACAGTAAATACCACAAGCAACACCCACAGGTGCTCTAAACTCGGTGGAAGCTGGAGGAGAAACAAGGTTTTTGTTTCATCCTAAAGTGTCTTCCTCATGGCTCTTGCCTAGAATGCAGAGAGAAAGTAATTTGACTGTGAGAAACCTGGCTGACACCACTTCACCGAGTGATCAAGGTTAAACTGACAGTTACCATATGGCACATCCAAAACATGGGCCTCTGCCCGAGAAAGACGGGACACAGCATCACTTCAGGGCTATTCTGGCCGAAAGCAACCCCTTCATCTACAGATGAGAACCCCTTTGAAGTCCTCACATGACTTTCTACAAGACAAGCAGCAGCTTCCAGTGTCAAAGTCATTCAAGAGCATGAAAAATCAAGAAAGCATTCACAGCAGAGAATGAGGCAGCACAGGAAAAAAGAGAGAGGGGGTGGAAGAAGGCCACAAAGGAGAAAACACAGAACCATTCTCTGGCTGTGAGCAGAGGGGAGGGGTACGGGGCCTTTCTGTACTCACTTTCCAGATTTTCTCTGGACCTAAAGTTGCTTAAAGAAGTGACTTTCGGGGTCTGTGAGGAAGGCAGGAGATGAGCTAGATGCTTAGTGTGGCGCTAAGTCGGTGTTAAACACATAAAATTTGCTTGGGAACCACACTCCCATTTCTGTGCTCAGGGAATCACGTGTGGTCCTGGGATGGAAGCATTGCTGTGGTGCAAAGCAGTGCCCACCCACTGTACCTGCTCATGCTCTCAGATGGTTGCTTGCTGTGGAGCTGAGGATGACAGGGAGGGTCGGGGGCAATCGTTCTGTGCAGGAGAATTCGCCTCAGCAGAGGTGCAGAGTTCATCATGGGCACACCAGCACACCAGTCAGCCAGAAAAGAAGGCTTAAAACATTTTGAAATAGCAAAGTAATGGGAAATAAAGCAGGCCGGAAGCAACTCTAGCAGGAGAAAGACATAGGAAATACCGGAGAAAAGTGAAAAGGGCAACATAACCGAGTAAGTTCCTGCCTTATGTGCAAGGAGGAGCCCACAGCCTTGCTTAGTCACTGAGCAAGGACAAAGGGTATGTGTGTGTGAAGGGGTATGAGTGGAGGGGGCATGGGTATGACCTTTGCAGAGGTTTCTAGGAATGTGGAATGCAGCTGCCTGTGCCAGTGGGATGTAAAGGAAAACCTAGCCCCCAAAGAGGCTCACTCTGGAGGCTGGATGGGGCAGGGGGCAGGGGGTGAAAGCAGGTGGAACCTATGGGGCGGGGGCAGGAAGAGGAGCATCTTGGGGGAAGCCAGAACCGACAAACACAGCTACCTTGCTTCTTCCTGGTCTCCCCTATTCTGATATGCAGCGGGAAAGGATGCTGGGAAGCCGTCCAAGAACATTCCGTATCTGCAGAGAGGTCAGGCCCAATGCAGCGGGAAGGCGAGTCGCCGTGTGCAGAGAGCTGGAGTTCTGTCTGCTTGGCTATGGAAGCAGACTGCCAACCGGCTCCAAGTCAAGCACACAGTGGGAGTGAGGGGGCTGGCGCCTCTCTGTGGCTGCCTGGGCCCTGAGCCCACAATCCTCACCCTCCTGAACTTGTGACTTTGACAGGACAGGAGGTACCGGAGGCCTGGGGAGCAGCTGATCTGAAGGGCCCCTCATTCAGGCTGCAATGGACTAATGAGAAGACAGGATTGAGCTCTGCCAGGGCTCCTGCCCTTCCTGCAGACTTTGTCTCTGGCCCTCTGGTCTGCCCTGCAGAGGGAGTGAAAGCACATGGATTGCAACGGGACTGGGTTTGGTCATGGTGTGGGCAGCACGGCTGCAGGTTGAGGCTGTGAGGAGCATCTAGTGCAGGTCTGGCTGCATGCTAGGAATAACCTAGACACTTCTTTGTTTTTAGCTTTATTTTTGGAGGACACACCTGGCAGTGCTCAGAGGCCCCTATGGGGTGCCAGGGATAAAACCCAGGTCTGTGTATAAAGCTCCCATGTACTATCTCTCCAGCTCCTGGAGACTTCTTTCAAAAGACCATAATACCAGGCCTCAGAGCAGTGGTTCTCAGAGTTGACCACATTGGAGTCACTGGAATGGTCTTAGACATACTGGCCCTCCTCAGAGTGATTGTTATGGTGTGTGTGTGTGTGGGGGAAGTTGGGCACTCAACCCCCGTTAACGGGAATCTTAGAAAGACATTAGGAAAGTTAAAAGCTCTCTCCAGGTAATTCAAGTTAGAAGAGACTTTTGGGAACCTCTGCCTAGACATGCTTATCTAATAGGTTCCAAGGGACACCTGGGCACAGACAGCTTTCAGGCATCAATAGCTCTGTCCTTTAAAACTTTTATTCTCACAAACCAGTGTATTGAAGCAGAAGAATGCCCATATGCCCATCATCACGGTGATGATGTTCAGCTTGTGGCCTCTCATGACCGGATGCTGCCCTGAGCTTTCCCAGGTGGGTCCCACTTGCAGATGGAACTGAGGCCTGTGGCTCCAGACTAGGCCTCATTGTGAAGAAAGCAGAGAGTGGCCCAGGGAGGAGAAAAGGACTTGAAAGAGCCCCTTCCTGTCTGGACATCTGGGAACACACGACCTCAAAAGCAAAGACGCACCTAGTGTCCAGGCCCATAAACTGAATCACCACCACAAAGAAGTCATATAATTTCTTTTTAACTCATCACAGACCTCACCTAAAAGTAGAAATTATGTTTCAAAATACATTTACTTGTGATTTATTCTCCATAAATATTTGATTTATATCACTTGTCTTCCCGTTGTTCATAGATTTGCTCCAGTGGGTACCAGTAACATCTCCATACATCTTGTCATGTGCTAGTGTCGCCCAGGGTATCTGCTCACCCAGGAATACGAAGAGCCTCAGACAATTTCTTCAGGTCATGGGAATGAGGTTTATAATTGCTATTGGGTTTTGGTATATCAAATACGACACTGGTAGCTTGCCAGGCTTTGCCATGCGGGTGGTATACTCTCAGTAGTAGGCTCTCATCTCGTGCATCTACTAATGAACTGCAACGGGAGAGATCAGCTTTTCTCTTGGGTGGAGCTCTGACAAGCTGTGGAGTCCTGATGTTGAAAATGGTGGCCCTCATGGTGTGGGGGGTTCCTCTGGCTTCTTGTGAGGCTTTATTGGGATGGCGGGCCAGGGCTAGAACTCACCTTCCTTCCTGGGCACCTCATGATCAACTGAGCACAGGGAAAGCTGGTAGCAGCTCTGCTCCATGTGTCTGAGATTGATTTATATGTCTGTTCTATATGTGCCAGGGGTCACGTAAGAAATATCTTGGGGGGAAGGGTTAGAGGGAAAAAGTTTAAAGATCTCAACCAGGTGGCAAAAGCTCCTCTGAGAGCTCCTAAGATACTCTGGGGGCACAGGTGGAAATTGTGTAAATGGGGATCACAACTTGAAACTAGGGCATCTGGTAGGATGGAGGGCACAGGAAGGAAAAAAAGGAAGGAGGGGGCTATGGTTGGGAAAAGGTTGAACACATCCCTTTATACCCATAGACCAGTGCCATCCTGTGTATACAAGCCCACAGGCCTGCAGTTAGAGCCAAGGTGGTGACTGGCGTTTTAGACCTTTCTTACCTGTGTGGTCCAGCATGGGTTCATGGACCCATGGTTGAAGATCACTGCTCTAGAGTCTTGTCAAAATACTTCTAGTACAATTGTTGCCAACCAGGGCAAGGTGGCCCAGGTGCACCCGAAGGCTTCTCCTTCTCTGGGTCCTGCTGACTTTCCACCCCACTTTGTACTGCTTAGTCTCATTGCAGAGATTGTCCGTGAATGGCCTGTCTGCTCTCTGGTTGAAATGCAGGGGTTCTGACCTCTGGCTGTGGGACTGGGTGGTGCTGTGATGTCTCATGGTGGGAGAACTGGGGTTTGGGGCCAGTGGGCTTCTCCCAGCTAGAGGCATGAGCTTCATAGCTTGGCTCTAGCTGTAGACAGACACTCCTGTCATTCAGGGGCTGGATGTTCACCCAGGCCTTTCCATGACAGTCTGCTTCTGGTGGGGCTTGGGGCGCTATACACTCCTGGCAACCCAACTCAGGGCTTCATACATACAGCATGTGCTCTACCACTGGAACCATAGCTCTCCGTCTACGTGTTTGCTTTGGTCAGTGTGCAGGAGCTGGAGTTCCTGCTGCGCAACCCTGAGGAGAAAGTCAGTGTCCACCCCCCATGCTTTTGGGGTTCAGGGCTGAAAAGAGAGAGGAGGCCACATAAAGGGTGGGGAAAACAGGCCATATCTCCTTGGCTCCAGTCCAGGGAGGGAAAAGAGAATCCAAAATGGGAGAATTCGGGGCTGGAGCGATAGCAGATACCCACCCACAGTGGGTAGGGTGTTTGCCTTGCACACGGCGACCGGGTTCGATCTCCGGCATCCCATATGGTCCCTGAACTCTGCCAGGAGTAATTTCTGAGTGAGGAGCCAGGAGTAACCCCTGACCATCGCTGGGTGTGACCCAAAGAGAAGAAAAAAAAAAGAAAGAAAAGAGAAAAGAAAAATATTTAAAAAGCTAAAAAAAAAAGGGAGAATTAAGGACTCCTCCACATTTTCCTTTCACGTTACGCCTGAAGTTCAGCCGGTAACCTGGGTGCAGTCTGGGTTCTACGGTAGCTCCCTGACTTGTGCTACACTGTGCTTGTCACATGCAGGTCACTCTCCTAGAGGGCGGGGAATGTGGTGGGGGGTTAGGGCAATGTGGGGGTTGAGGGAGCAGGATGGCCAGAGTGAAACTGCGACTCTGACAGATGTGGGAGAAGGGAAGAATACGCCTCTTGCTGATAAGGCCCAGTGGATACAGCAAGCAAGCCATGCCTGTGGGAGAGAACCACGAAGGCTTCTATTTCTGTGTGCCTGCAGGTTTGAGCTGCTGGGCTGATGGTTCCTGAGCTGTACTCTTAGAGAACTAGACCCACACAGGTGAGAGGGACTTGCTTGAGGCAGTAAGGAAAGTTTGGCAGCACTATCCTCAGAACAGGACAGGAGGGGGTAACCCAGGGGCCCTGCACGCCATCTCCGATCCAGGGAGTTTGTTCTGTGTGTGTCAGGCCCACCTCTGGCTGTCAGTTGGATCTTTGACCTTCTTTCAAGGCATCTCTAGGGGTTAAGTTTACCAACACTTTTTGTATTTTTTAGAAAAATGTACAAATACACATTATATATATTTTATATGTAAAAAATATTATGCACATTATACATATTATACACATATTTTATATATATATATTTCTTTTTGGGTCACACCTGGTGATGCTCAGGGGTTACTTCTGGCTCTGAACTCAGGAATTACTCCTCACAGTGCTTGGAGGACCATATGGGATGCCAGGAATTAAAACCCAGGTCGGCCATGTGCAAGGCAAATGCCCAACTCACTGTACTGTTGCTCCAGTCCCCATTTTCAATTTTTAATGTTGCATACTATTCCAAAGAGGCAATTATGACCAGGTAAAATACACTGACTCCCGCGGACATGGGGCAGAGCTGCTACTGGCTCTCCCTGTGACCAGCCGCTCCACGCGGCGCCCAGGAGGGATGGTGGGTTCAAGCCCTGGCCCACCACCCCAGCAGAGAGCTCTCGCAACAATCCAGACGACGACCCCCCACTCCATGAGGGCCTCCATTTACAACATCCGAACTTCTCTCTGGGCGTCAGAACTCCACCCAGAAGACCAGCCTATCACAGCCCGGGTCATCGAAGTTCCACCCCTGCAGCAGTCTTTCTTAAATCCGGCTCAGGTATGCCAGTCCAGAGACTCGCAGACATGGGGCAGAGCTGCTACTGGCTCTCCCTGTGACCAGCCACTCACGAGGCGCTCGGGAGGGATGGTGGGTTCTAGCCCTGGCCCACCATCCCAGCAGAGCCTCGCTAACAAGCCAGACGACCCCCCCCCCACTCCATGAGGGCCTCCATTTTCCACATCCGGGAGTTCTCTCTCGTCAGACCTCCACCCAGCAGACCAGCCTATCAGCGCCCGGCTCATCGGAGTTCCACCCTGCAGCAGTCTTTCTTAAATCTGGCTCAGGTATGCCGGTCCAGAGACTCGCAGACATGGGGCAGAGCTGCTACTTGCTCTCCCTGTGCCCAGCCGCTCACGAGGCACCCGGGAGGGATGGTGGGTTCCAGCCCTGGCCCACCACCCCAGCAGAGCCTCGCAACAAGCCAGACGACCCCCACTCCATGAGGGCCTCCATTTTCCACATCCGGACTTCTCTCTCGTCAGAACTCCACCCAGCAGACCAGCCTATCACAGCCCGGCTCGCACAGTCGCTTGTGGCCACGCGGTTTTTCAATAAATGCTGGACTTAGAGATGCCTACAAGAGTATGCTACCTGCACGGCAGAGCCTGGCAAGCTACCCGTGTTGTATTTGATATGCCAAATACCAGTAACAATTATAGACCTCATTCCTGGAATGGATTGAGGCTCTTTATGTTCCTGGAGCAAGCAGATTCCCTTGGGCTCTACTAGCATGAGACAGGACATATGGAGATGTTACTGGGGCCCACTTGAGCAAATCAATGATGAACGGAAGACAGTGATACAGTGAAAATACACTGCTCTGGGGCCAGGGTCATAAGGACTGAGCTCATACTTTGCATGTAAGAGGCACAGGTTTGGTCTCTGAGCCTTCCAGAAATGACCCCTAAGCAATGAGCTGGGAGTGGCCCCTGAGCACGGATGGATGGGGCCCAGATAAACAACAATAAAACCACTCCCCGCTTACCCTGTCCCTCAAAAGAGCACACTAGTGACCTATTTCAGCCTCAGGTTGGGTCCATAGACATGTCAGGCTTCTGAGGTCACTAAACCCTTCCCTCCAAGGGTGCTGGTAGGGTTACTTGGGATGCAAGGCTGTCGGGTTTACTAGGGCTTTCCACAGTTCAGGTGAAATACCCACATGGCCAAGATTTTGTCTGCATTTTTTAATTGCACAGGCACAGGCTACCAGCTCATGGAAAGTTTTAGTCATTCTTTTCCTTCCGACTGAAAACCCAGTGATGGAAGGGCCCTGGGACATGGGAACATTTGCTGCTGTTGCCAATGTTGGATTTCTTCTCACTTTCAGAGGTCTTTCTAAGGAATTTTATTTTAAGAAATGGAAAATGTAAATAAAGGTCACGTTTCTGCAGTCTGTCTGCTGCCCGGCAGCAGGCGCTGGGAGGCAAGCAGTGCTTGAGAGTTTTGGGTCTGGCGATGTTGGGACACGGCAGGAGACCCAGGCCTGGTTCTGGAGCCCAGGGAGGAGCGCAGAGAGGGGCCCCTGTGTGCAGAAGCTTGCAGTGTCTAGAAAGAGGCAGTATCTGGTGCTCTAGAAACTGGACGTTTCCTGCCCATCTGCTGTCAGCCAGCCTGACCCTGATGAGCAGCTGCGGGTTGGTCTCCAGGTCTCCCCTTTCTCTGTCCTCTGCCTCTGAGAATTCCCGTGTGCACCAGCCTTAGGATACCTACTGTTGTATCAGAGCGTTGTCCTGGTCTTACATAGCCTTTCCATGAGTGACCTCCTACCCTGCCCCCTAAAACAAGCTGCCTCTGGGGCTAGGAAGATGGTCCTTGGGCGGTCCACTTCCCTCAGGTCTCTTTGACTCAATTTCCCTAACCACACTTATCTTTTCTGTATGTGATAGACCAGCCTATCACAGCCTGGCTCGAGTGCCGCAAGCAGCTGGCGTTCATTAATAAATGCTGGATTTTTAGATGATTACAAGAGTATGCTACCCTCATGGTAGAGCCTGGCAAGCAACCCGTGTTGTATTTGATATGCCAAATACCAGTAACAATTATAGACCTCATTCCAATGACCTGATGGAATGGTTTGAGGCTCTTTGTGTTCCTGGAGCAAGCAGGTGCCCTTGGGCTCTACTTGCTTGAGACAGGTCATATGGAGATGTTACTGGTGCCCGCTCGAGCAAATAGATGATGAACGGGAAGACAGTGATACAGTGATACAGTGATGGGGGGTAGGGGAGGGGCACTTGCTTTCTTTAGTTTGATCGTTTTCCCTCTCTGTGCCTCTACACCCACCCCCTCCCCCCACCCTGGGTTTCACTCCCAACTCATCACATTCTGAGGCCAGCTCTGTTAAATGGACAATTAAGTTGCCACAAAGATATGAAAGTTCTGAGATTCTGATTTCTAAACTTGACAGGTTCCATGCCTCAGGCTTAATTCCTGCTTCCAGGATGCAGCTACCCTGTGTGCTGTGGCTGCCCTGAGAGGAACAAAGCAAGGGCAGAGCATGTCCCCGGTCTGTGACATCTCAGGTGAACATTTCCATGGGCAAAGCAGCCTTTGCTGGGTGCCAACACGTCTAACCTTCTTGGCCAGAGGCCCAGGCACCCATGGTGACTTAACTGTGGGGACCCATGAGCCTTTCCCACATACCAACCTTCTGGAAAGACTATAGCTCCTCACAAAGAGCTGCCTGACCACTTTTCTCAGAAGGAAAAATTCTGTTTGCTCTATCTTCTGTCCTCATGAATGATGCCCCCAAAAATGATCGGGTAAACTTGATTTTCTCTTGAGCACAAAAACTGTTATTGAGACCCAGAAGCTCTCCTCCTGAATGCTTCTCACTTGGGTCTGTCCGAGCAGCATGTCTTTGAAGTGAGCACATGCTGCTGCAGACAGCAGGGTGCATGGCCCTTAGGAGTCTCCTGCTCCGGAAGCAAAGCCACACCAAGGGCCTTTGAGTGGGGGGCTTCCTCAGAGGACCTCTCAGAGAGTAGATCTGTCCAGTGGAGTCCCAGGCTGAACAGCCTGTTGGCCCAGGGCAGGCCCAAGAGCAAACTATAAGTCATCAGGCCAATTCAGGCCCTTAATGTGGGTGAAGAGATGGACAGGTTGTGGGTGGAGAAGCTCAGGGCCCACCTAGGGAAGCTTAGAGACCAGTTGGGATAGCCAGCATAGAGCCATGGAGAACTCTTGGAGCGCTCAACTGAGTTTGTGGTTGTGGACAAGCTTTGAACCTTTCAGGGACTCCATCTCTGAGAACTGTGGGTAATAGCAATGAATGCCCTCCCTGCTTGGCTGATGTCTAAAGGTGTTCAAGGAAAAGACTGGTGCAGCCAGAGAAGGCGCCCAGGTAGGGACCCTGGAAGAGCCTGGAGTCCCACCTGTGAGTTTCCTTCCTACTCCACTCTCTGGAATTCAGCAGGTACTCAATAAATGTGTTCTAAATATAGGGGGAAAGGAGAAGGAGGAGCAAGGTCTGGCATTGACAGTAGGTTCCCCAGCTGCTTAGGCGAAGGGGGACTTTGTGGCAAGGCACAGCTGGGATCTGGGTGTGCTGAGTGGGAGGGGCTGCTCTGCCCTGCAGTTTGCTGCCAAGTTTGCCATTGATGCATTAATGTCTGGACTCTTTTCCAAAGGCCGCTGACTGCTGTTAAGTCTATGGTATTTCAGCCCATTTGGCCAAGGGCACTCGTGGTCCCAGAAACATTCTTTTATTATAGGAAAGTAAGAGCTTAAATTCCTCGTGGAAGAGCCTGATTGGAATGGGGGACCAGCCTGAAGTCCCTTGAGCAGTCAGGCTGAATGAAACAACATTTGGTTGACTTTCATCCTTGAGAGGAGGTAGCAAGAGTGTGG
Source organism: Cryptotis parvus (assembly GCA_021461705.1). NCBI lineage: Eukaryota > Metazoa > Chordata > Mammalia > Eulipotyphla > Soricidae > Cryptotis > Cryptotis parvus. The sequence continues at coordinate 16,028 of JAJIBD010010881.1, forward strand.
ATGGGAATACAGATAATTTTTTTTTTTCAAAGAAGTGGGAAGAATTTAGAGGGGTTTTTGGTTTTTGTTTTTTTCCATGGAAAATAGGGTTGGTAAGCTCACTCACTTCAGCCAGTATTTTCCAGGTCCAGGCAGATTTCATTCTAATCTAAATGCATCTCCCAACAAAGGCTCTCAAAGTGCCAGAGGAAATCAAGAGTAGCCACGCAAGCCGCGCTTCCTGTGGAAGAAGAGTGTCCACGAGCCCTTGGAGATCTCCTGCAGCCTTGAGTTACAGCCCCTTTCTACCATGTCTGGTGTATTTTTTTTTTTTTTTTTGGGTCACACCCAGCAATGCTCAGGGGTTTCTCCCTGGCTCTGCACTCAGGAATTACTCCTGGCGGTGCTCGAGGGACTATATGGGATATCGGGGATCAAACCCGGCCCGGCACCGACCGGCCACGTGCAAGGCAAATGCCCTACCCGCTTGGCTATCGCTCTGGCCCCATGTCTGGTGTATTTCTGCAGCTTCTTGGCTCAGCATTTTTTCTGTGCTCTGCTAAGGAAATAAAACCAAGGGAGAGAAGGAGTCTTTAGTTAAAGGTGTTGGCAGGTGTTTCCCTTTGCCTCCCAAATGAAGCCACGTGGGCTTAGGCCAACCCTAAGGGTACAAAAGCTGCTTGTGCTGAACATTCTGCCAGCTGCCATGTCACTGCCCCAACTCACCAAAGTTCAAGATCGATGCATGTGGCAACCACAGGCAAGGGTCCAGTGTGATTTCAGGGTAACGTGTAGTCTCATGGATATTGAGCAAGGGGGTCAGGGAATTGCTTTTTTGGGTTTTCCCAGTTCCAACTTATTGCTTAATGAAGGCCAAGGATTATGTTTCAGCATCTTGGACAGTATAGAAAATGCATGAGACAGACTCGTTTTTTCTTAAGAAAACCATAAAGGTTTTGAGATAAACACATTTATGAATAAGGACTAAGCTTAAGTTTTTGTTTGCTTTTTAATCTGCTTAATTTTTCTAATGATTTAGATAACAGGCTTTCACAATTGTTCGTGTTGATGGTATTGATGCACAAAGTTACTGCACACTGCCTTCCTCCCCTCCCAAAGCATTCAGGACCCTCTTAGAGCTGTGTTTCTTTGGGGATTTTGATACCCCAGGATGTTCTGGGTCCTAGGTGAAAATGATATGAATGGGAGGTGGCAGCTAGTAGAATGGGTGGGGGGCACAGGAAAGAAACAAGATCAGAAGGGGGCCATGGCTGGTAAAGTGTGTGGGAATCACTGAACTACACAGACACAAAACAGGAGGAAATAGACTGCATTAAGGTGGCAATTCTGGGCAATCTTTTTAGAAACTGGTCTTGGAGGATTCCTCAAGAAACAATTCAACACAGATGGAAAGAACTCAGCCCCAAGACATCCCATCCCAAAGGCTCTACCACCGTGCTGCCCACTCCTGCCCTAGTGTAGCCACAGGGAAGGGGCAGCGCCTAGGGCTGTAAAGTATCAGGCTTTAAAAGTTTCTAGAGGGATTAGAGCTACCCCTAGTAAGAACAAAATCCCAAGACAGGAAATCTTAGACACACGACTCAGACCAGTCAGGCAGCCTCTTTCTTTCCCCTTCATACAATAATATGAAACAGCAATAGCCGATGCCAGGATTATATTATCTCCATTTTATGGGTGAGGAAATCAGAGCAATTGGAGAATCTGCAGCCAGAACTCAGGTCACTGCTTTGTGCTTGGGGCCCGCAGAAGACCCAGCCAGGATTAGAAGCCAAAGCACAGTAGAACTGCAGCAGGCAGCTGAGAGCAGCCTGTGGTCCCGGAGGCTCTGCATGGGCCCCGCCTCAGAGAACTCAACCCGCCAAGGCAGCCACTCTGTCACCCTGTGGCCCACTCCCACCCTATTGTAGCTAAAGCTATGCGGAAGCACCAAGGATTGTGTCCCCCCTTTTGCTGATGGGGTAGCTGGGCTTGATTTTGCAGGTAGCCAATCACACCCATGGAATAGGTACCAATCAGAATGTAGAAGGGGACACCTGGGGGTAGGATTTGGCAGTGAATAAAAAGGCACCCCCAGTGTCTCTGTCTCTCCTCTCTCTCTTCTTTCTTTCTCTCCGCTCTCCCTTCTTCTCTCCTTTCTCCTCTTTCCTCCTTCTTTCCCTCCCCAGATCAGGTAGGGCAGCATGCCCAGGTATAGGCCCAGTATGGATAGGCCACGAAGGCCAGGTAAGGGCAGATACAGGTATGGGCCGGACTCAGAGGCCCAGGTTATGGTAGGGCTTGAATGCCCAGGATAGCTCAGGTTCAGGCAGGGCACGGATGCCCAAGTATTGGCAAGGTACTGGCACTGGAGTATTACCCCCATGCATGGGATCATGGCTGGAGACTAAGGAAAGCCGGGAAAGGGCAAGAGGGACCACTGGGGTGCAGTTGGGAGGCCCAGTGGCAGGTACAGAGCACAGGGATCTTGCCCACATGCTTGTGGCTTTGGATGGAGGCTGGGAGAACATACACAGGACAGAGATCAGCACAGGTACAGGACCAGGCCATCATTCATGGGAGGCGAGTAGACTGAGTGGACCAGGACCAGGAATTCGTTCACAGGTAACAAGAGAGGCCTAGACATTTACGGAGGGACCTGGAATCACCAGGTCAATCTTTTGAGTTTAGTATGCAAGTCCTTCATACAATTCTCAAGATCCCACCAGCACAGGAATATCTACTTTTGCGTTAACAGTCTCATGCTCTTTCTCACTGATTCCACACCACGGTGTGCAGATAGACCCAAAATTTCACCCAGACCCAGGAAGGTGGGCAGGAAATATAGGAGAAGAATTGCTGGCAGAACTAAGTACCTGCCCTCTTCCAGCAGGGATTACAGTGGGATGCTGGCCAGTGCCTTGGAGCTTTTGGAGAGAGGAGGAGGCAGGACTTCCTTTTTTTTTTTTAACATTTTATTATACCACCGTGAGATATACAATTACAATGCTGTTCACGCTTGGGGGGTTTCAGTCACACAGTGTTCCAGCACCCCGCCCTCCACCAGTGCCCCCCCAGCCACCACCCATGTCCCCAATTCCCTCCCCTCCCACATACCGCCTAAATGGCAGGTTCTTTATCTCCTCTCCTCTCCCTCTCTCTCTCCTCCTTCCTCCCACACATTGTGGGTTGCACTACGTACACTTAGAAGCCATCATTTGCATTTTTTTTGTCTGTATTTAATGCTCAGTTCTATGTTAGCATCAGAACTTTAGACATTTATTCACACATGTTCCCTTCTCTATCTAAACTAACCTCTGACTCCCACACGCTTGTGGTAATTTCCACTTTCGGTAAGATCACCTAGTATATTTATGTCATGCAAATAAATGCAGTCATTCTATGTCTCTCTCTTTCCTTCTGACTAATTTCACTCAACATGATTCTTTCCATATCCATCCATTTATAGCAAAATTTCATAACTTCATTTTTTCTGACAGCTGCATAGTATTCCATTGTGTAGATGTACCATAGTTTCTTTATCCAGTCATCAGTTCTCGGGCATACTGGTTGTTTCCAGGTTCTGGCTATTGTGAATAGTGCTGCTATGAAAATAAAAGTGCGGATTGTGTTTCCGCTGTGTGTTTTTGGCTTTCCAGGGTATATTCCCAAGAGCGGTATGGCTGGGTCAAAGGGGAGCTCAATTTCTAGTCTTTGGAGGAATGTCCATATTGTTTTCCAGAAAGGTTGTACAAGTCGACATTCCCACCAACAGTGTATGAGAGTCCCCTTTTCCCCACATCCACGCCAGCACTTGTTGCTTTTACCCTTTTGGATATGGGCCATTCTCTGTGGTGTGAGGTGATATCTCATTGTTGTTTTGATTTGCATCTCTCTGATGATTAGTGATGATGAGCATTTTTCTCATATGCCTTTTGGCCATTCGGATTTCTTCCTTGTTCAAAGTTTCTGTCCATCTCCTCTCCCCATTTTCTAATGGGGTTGGCTGTTTTTTTCTTATGTATTTGTACCAGTGCCTGATATATCCTGGATATTAACCCCTTATCAGATGGGTATTGGGTGAATATTCTTTCCCATTCTGTCGACTGTCTTTCTATCTTGGTCACTGTTTCTTTCCGGAGGTGCAGAAGCTCTTCAGTTTCATGTAGTCCCATATATTTATATTTTCTTCTAGTTGCTTTGTTAATGGTGTTTCACCTTTGAAGATGTCTTTAGCATCGATGTTGTGGAGGGTTTTTCCTATATTTTCTTCAACGTACTTTATGGATTCAGGTCTGACATTGAGATCTTTAATCCATTTTGATCTGATTTTTTGTGCAAGGTGTTAGACACAGGTCCAAATTCATTTTTTACATGTAGCTGTCCAGTTTTCCCAGCACCACTTGTTGAAGAGGCTTTCCTTACTCCAGTTTGGACTCTTTTGCACCTTTATCAAAGATTAACTGATCATGTCTTTGAGGGTGGGTGTCAGGATACTCAACTCTATTCCATAGGTCCACCGGTCTGTTTTTATTCCAGTACCACGCTGCTTTAATTACTGCTGCTTTGTAGTACAGTTTGAGGTTGGGAAAGGTAATGCCTCCCATCTTCTTCTTCCCAAGGATTGCTTTAGCTATCCGTGGGGGTTTGTTATTCCATACGAATTTCAGAAGTATTTGGTCAATTTCTTTGAAAGAATGTCATGGGAATCCTTATAGGAACCGCATTGAATCTGTACAAAGCTCTAGGGAGTATTACCATCTTGACAATGTTAATTCTCCCCATCCATGAGCAGGGAATGTGTTTCCATTTCCTTGTGTCCTCTTTTATTTCTTGAAGCAGTGTCTTGTAGTTCTCTTTATATAGGTCCTTTACACACTTGGTTAAGCTGATTCCTAGGTATTTGATTTTTCTGTGGCACAATTGTGAGTGGAATCGATTTCTTAATATCCCTTTCTTCTCTTTCATTATTTGTGTATAGGAAAGCCACCGACTTTTGGGTATTGATTTTGTACCCTGCCACTCTACTATACCTATCTATTGTTTCCTAAGAGTTTTTGGGTCGAGAGTTTAGGGTTCTCTAGGTATAATATCATGTCATCTGCAAATAATGATAGTTTGATTTCTTCCTTGCCTATCTGGGTGCCCTTAATGTCCTTTTTTCTCTGATTGCTATGGCGAGTACCTCCAGTACTATATTGAATAAAAGAGGTAAGAGAGGGCAACCTTGTCGTGTTCCTGATCTTAAGGGGAAGGCTTTCAATTTTTCCCCATTGAGAATGATACTCGCTGTGGGCTTTTGGTAGATGGCTTTGACTATCTTGAGGAAGCTTCCTTCAATTCCCAAAGAAGGACATGAGAAGAGTGGGCCCATGTCACATCCCACCACAAGGGCAACTAACAGTCCTGATAGGTTTGATAAAGTTCGCAGGATGTGAGACTGTAGCTACTAAAACTGGGAAAGTCATCACCGCCTTTGCGTTCTTTTGGGAGGTGTTTCCAGGTGGTGCTCAGGGTGCCCAGAGCCACTCCTGAGCAATTGGTACCAACCAAAATGACTGTTCACAAACAGTGAAAGAGAAAAAAGGGACATTAAAGAAGCTATCCCATTCACAATTGTGCCACAGAAAATCAAATACCTAGGAATCAGTTTGACAAAGAATGTAAAGGATCTCTACAAAGAAAACTACAAAATGTTACTTCAGGAAATAAAAGAGGACTTGAAGAAATGGAGACACATTCCCTGCTCATGGATTGGAAGGATTAACATTATCAAAACGGTAATACTCCCTAGAGCTTTATACAGATTCAAAGCGGTCCCTATAAAGATACCCATGATGTTCTTCAAAAGAAATTGAACAAACACTCCTGAAATTTTTTATGGAATAATAAACCCTCATGAATAGCTAAAGCATTACCTGGGAAATAGAAGATGGGAGGTATCACTTTCCCCAACCTCAAGCTCTACTACAGAGCAGTTGTAATTAAGATAGTGTAGTATTGGTATAGAGACAGACCCGTAGACCTATGGAATAGAACTGAATATCCTGAAACACACTCTCAAATATACAACCACTTCATCTTCGATAAAGGAGCAAAAAATATTAAGTGGAGCAAAGAAAGCCTCTTCAACAAATGGTGCTAGGAAAACTGGGCAGCTACGTGTAAAAAATGTACTTAGACTTCCTTCTAACGCCATGCACAAAAGTAAGATCAAAATGGATTATAGATCTCAACATCAGACATGAATATAAGGTACATCGAAGAAAACATAGGAGAAACGCTCTACGACATCGAAACTAAAAGTATCTTTAAAGACAACACACCACTGACCAAGCAAATGAAAGTAATGATAAACAAATGGGATTATATATAAAATCTAAAAGCTTCTGAACCTCAAATGAAACGGTGACCAAGATACAAAGACAATCCACAGAGGGGGAAAGGGTATTCACCCAATACCCATCTGACAAGGGGTTAATATCCAGGATATATCAGGCACTGGTAGCACTTCACTAGAAAAAACAGCCAACCCCATCAAAAAATGGGGAGAAGAAATGAACAGAAGCTCCCAAAAAAGAAGAAATTCTGAATGGCCAAAAGGCATATGAAAAAGTGCTCTTCATCTTTAATCATCAGGGAGATGCAAATCAAAGCAACAATGAGGTACCATCTCACACCACAGAGACTGGCACACATCCAAAACAGCAAGAACAACCGGTGCTGGCGTGGATGTGGGGAAAAAAGGGACGCTCATCCACTGTTGGTGGGAGTGCCGACTGGTCCAGCCCTTTTGGAAAACAATATGGGCATTCCTCCAAAAACTAGATATTGAGCTCCCATTTTGATCCAGCAATAGCACTCCTGGGAATATACCCGAGAGACCGAAAAACACATAGCAGAAACACTATCTGTACTTCTTTATTCATCTCTGTGCTATTCACAATAGCTAGAATCTGGAAACAACCTAAATGCCTGAGAACAGAGGACTGACTAAAGAAACTGTGGTTCATCTACACTATGGAATACTATGCGGCTGTCAGAAAACACGAAATTTTGAAATTTACCTGCAAATGGATGGACATGGAGACTATCATGCTGGAGTGAAATTAGTCAGAAGGAAAAGGACAGATATAGAATGACTGCATTCATTAATAGGATATAAATAGATACCAGTGTTTTACTAAGTGTGGGAAATCGTAATGGCAGATTAAAATTCACCATTGAATATGCACAAAGAGACTTAAATGATAAACTCTAAATATCTGCAGAGCTAGCCACACTGTGTAAAAGAAGAGGGAGAGAGATGCGAGAGACAGAGAGAGAGAAAGAGAGGAAACGGGGCTACCTGCTATTGAGGCAGCCTGGGAGTGGGCGGGAGGGGGTGGGGTACATTGGTGGTGGAAATGGGGCACTGGTGGAGGTATGGGTGCTGGAATAATGTATTACCAAGAACCAATTATGAACACCGTTGTAATTGTATGTCTCACTGTGGTATAATAAAAATT